>APFE030085530.1:0-12446 GCA_000404065.3 Pinus taeda
TTGGAAGAGTTCCAGGAATTGCATTAAGCATTCCAGAGTTGTTGGTAATCCTTAAACCATCACAGGTTGAGACTTCCCTTTTCAGGTTGAAGTTTTACCTTTTATGCGGGGTGAGACCTCCCTTTTATGGTTGAAGGTTTCCATCTTTAAAACAATAGGATCACTTCCTCTAGCAGAAGACTTCAGCTTCTTGCCAGTTTTGGAAGAGTTCCGGGAAATGCACTAAGCGTTCCAGTGTTGGTGGCCATCCTTAAACCACCGCCATATTATACCAACATTTCATAGAGCACATTCAGCCTAGTGCTGCCATGCATATTTGCACATTTTGTATTAAAGCTCTCTTCTTGGACTCATACATAACCCTTCGGATTAAGGGGGGGAATGTTGGACACCTAATCCTAAATGGGTTAGTGTGGAAGCTGAATGGACAAAAGGAGTCCAAGGGACCTTGGGATGTGAATCCCAATGATCACCATATTGTACTATAAATGTATATCAATTGTGAATAAAATTGTATTGCATGTTTTATCTTTACTATTTGTTCTCGCTCACCATGTGTGTTTGACACCAAGATAAATCAAATTTTGCAGGCATTAAAGGAAGCATCATAGGGAACACTTTTTTGTAGGCTATAGAGTTTGACCTGTTCATCAAGCAGGAGATCAAGCACCTGTTTCTCGCCTAGCCTACTTTTCAAAAGTATATTGAGGTAGATGAGACTTGCAGGAAGTTATTAAAGTTTTCTATCCTAAGTGAAGAGCATTGGGATACATTATGTGAATTGTTGGAGTAAAACTTTTCACCTCCAACAACAAGAAAACATGACAACACTTCTTCAGGCCCAATCATCAACAATAACCCTCAAGGATAGTGCCAACAACCACAACAGTTTCATATCTCCTCTAATTTTGTTCTATTTTGTGAAAAATCTTTGAGATATTTTGTAATAAATTTTATATTTTATGTCAAGATATTTAGATAGAACTTGTATAAATACTTCAGAATTCTAAGTATTGATGTTGGGATTCGTATTAAGAAATACTAGCATTCATTGTAAAGTTGTTTATTGAGCTCAAGTGGCCATTTGCATTAATACAAAAAATTTGTTACATGATTCATGTGTCATAATTGTGCGATGAAGTTCTTTTTACTGTAATCTTGTCTTGTCTCCGTTTTCATATGTCTTTCATTTCTTTATTGTTTTTAAGAATATTAAGTACATAATTTATTTCAACACACTCTGTTATGGTTTAAAGCAATAATCAATGTTTTCCACTGAAGTTTAAATATAGAATTCAGGTAACAATGCTCTATATTTGAAGTGATTCTTAATCTTTTCTTCCTTCTCTATTTCATAAACTACAAAGATCCAACAACATGCCTACCTTGCCCTGTTACACTTAAGCTTGATATTTCTGCAACTTTATCACTCTAAGCTCCTTTGACCCCATTGCCCAATGGATTTCCTCCTTGTTCCAACCAAACTATTTTAAAAACCAAACCCTGAACTTTAACATTTAGCCTAAAATCCTACAAAGTAAACAAAGCTAAATCTAATAGAGAGATCCCTCTCTGAATTTAGAAGGGCTAGTTTCTAAACTTCAAAGTGGTTTTGTGGTTACCTTTGCAATTTCTTTTATAGCCTTAAGAAATTACGGAGTACTAACACATCCTAATAGCTTCCATCCTGGCAACTGATGCAAATTCCTCTTTAAAATGTATTCATTCAACCTGTACATATCCTTTACATACTAATTTCACTTTGTTCCTAGTCACCCGCCCATATCCGTAAAACTAATTCCTAAAGACCCATTCTGTACCAATGACATTTTTATCCCTAGGTCTTTGAACCAATTTCCATGTTTCAATCTTTTTTATCTTGTCGAATTCTTCTTCCATGGATTTTATCTAATGTTCATCATGCCTAGCTTCTTCAAATTTGCTAGGCTCGATGTGGACAATAGTGCAATATGTCCGTTTTCTGGGATACATATTTGTCAGCTTCTTCTGGTTCTTATTCTTGCATTCATATCATTGATGATTTTCTCTAATGGATGATTCTTTTGATACCATATTTTAAGAGTTTAAGAAGTTTCCTGGTGATTACCTTCTGTTTCTTCCTGGTTGATAGCTGACTCTTCCTCCGATTGTGCTTCTTCTTTTATTCTTCCTTCTTACTATGGTTCTTTTGTTTCTTTCTTCTTTGAAGATGAGTGTCCTTGCTTGGTATTTTTCCCATGAACTTCATCAAATGTTACATTAATTCTTTCTATCTTGTTGAGTCTTAAATTATAAATTTGCAAGCCTTACTTTTATGTGAGTATCCAACAAATATACCTTCATCTACTTGGGAATCAAAATTTTCAATCTTCTTATCTTCCATTTTTATGTAGCATTTGGTTATGAAAACTCTGAAGTGCTTCATGTTCACCAGTCTCCCCTTCCATAGTTAATATGGGGTCTTGTCACTTTTGTTTCTAAGCATTCCTCTATACAAAATATGCACAAATTTCCCTCCTTGAACCCAAAATATGTCTCTCAATTTGAAATCATTCAACATGGTCCTTGCCATTTCTTCCACCATTTTGTTCTTTCTTTCAAGGACTCCATTTTTTTGTGGTGTTTTGGAAGCCAAGAATTACCTTTTTATTCGTTGTTCTTCACAGAAGTGTTGGAATTCTTTATATGTGATTTCCCCTCCATTATCTAATCTTAAACACTTGATTCTCAAATCAGTTTTATTTCCTACCATCTCTTTGTAAATTATGAAGCATTCAAATGCTTTTGAATTTTTCTCTAGAAAACTTACTACCATCATTTTGGTGTAACTATCGATAAACAATGTGTAGTATCGTTCAGCTTCCAATCCTTTGGTTCTCATTGGTCCACATAGGTAAGTATGTACTAACTCTAACTCTAACGATTTTGAAGTGGAGCATTCCTTGGTCCTAAACTCAACCCTTGTCTTTTTTCTAGCCCCGTGGTGCTTACACATGGTCCTTGTTGGTTTTGAATTTGTTAGCATCTCCCTTACAACTTCCTTTTTACTAATTTTTACCAGATTATCAAGTTCATGTGACCTGTTCTCCTGTGCCAAAGCCAACTTTCATCCTTTTTTTCCAAGAAACAACCTTTATCTCCAATTTCATCCAAGATATCTATATCATTTGGTGTCCTTGTTGTAGTTGCCACTAATCTACCTAATTTCTCCCTTCTTATTTCACATTTCCTTGAGTTAAAAAGAAGCGTGTGTCCTTGGTCACACATTTGACTCACACTTAGTAGGTTATTATTCATATTTTAAATGAGAAAAATGTCTTCTACCATGACATCCTTGCTTCCGAGCTTAATTGTGCCCTATCCTATAACCTTAGCTAAATTATCATTTCCAAATGAGATTGTTCCATTGTTTTCTTCCTGCAAAGATGCAAATTTGTCTTCGTCCCTTGTAGTATGTGTTGAGAAGAAACTATTGACATACCATACACTTTTCTTGCTTTGGGATTTTAGAGAAATCATATTTCTTTTATCCTTCTTCTAAATTCTTGAAGGTTCTTTTGAAGAAACATTTAATTCATGCTTTGGTTCCCTCAGAGGAGTGTTCAACCTGCACTTGTTTTCTACATGTCCAAAATTGTTGCATTTGTATAACTATACTTCATTACTTAAGGATCCAAACCTGTTGCATTTTTTGTTGTGCCCTTCATAATATTTTATGGGTTAAACATTCCTAGAATACTTTCCAATGTTGCTTCTATTCCTACCATAAGCTTTATAGTTCATAGCATTGTGCCCATAATTTTTGCAAGAATAACATATACCAAGGAAAATAGTTTGATACTTGAGAGTGGGATATCTTCTTCGTGGTGTAGTTCTATAGAGACCTTCCTCTTGAGGTTTCCTTATTATAGGTTGTTGATTTTGTTTCTTCTGATCTGGAACCTTCTATTTTGCAAGAATACTTTCCTCTTTCTTGATAGGGTCCTTGATGATATTTATATGTGACTTTTGTTTGGCTTCTTTTTCTGTCATCGCGGAGCTTGAAACTTTGACAAAAGGTGGACTTGTATCCTAATCCTGATTTGTCATTGCATGGAATTTGTTTCTTAATAATTTCATTCAACACTTTGGTGTTATTTACAAAATTTTATTGGATATTCCTCTTATTTGCTTCCTTTCGTAGTGAGACTATCTATGCTTCCAAACTCTCCTTTATTTGGGTGCATTCCTCCAATTCCCTTTTGGGTATTTCTTCAATTTTCTTGGCATCCTCTAACTGCACTTTTAGATTGATGATAAGCTCCTATGACTCTTCAGTGTTCTTGTTGAGACCTTTAGCGTGTCTCTTTACTTCACTCAACTTGGCTACCAATGCCTCAACTTTCATCCTTTCTATCTTTACATCTTTTAAAGCACTCACAAGCTCTCTTTTAAGGTATACCTCACATTCTTCTTCATCTTCTTTAGGATATCCCTTTCTATTATCCATTTCCATAAATAAAACCCTTCGAGTGTCACTGTCACTATCGTGTAACTTCCACTCTCTTCATAAGATGAGAACTGTCTTCTTTTGAGTAGAGACTTTCCTTGAAGACTTTAATTTTACCTAGTTTCTTATATCTTTTCGGATTTTTCTTTACCTTCTTAGGAGATTATTCTTCATCATCTGAACATTTTGCATAAGGAAATTTTGAATAAAAAATAACAATTTCACCAAATTTGAAACACTTCAAGAGGAGCTTACATTTATATTTTCCGGTTTCTGTCTTCAATTTCATTACAAAATTGGCTAGTTTTTCATCCTAAATCTCACTACAGCTACAACTACTGATTGGCTTTAATTGTTGTAATTTTTCTTATCTTGTTAGATGTCGTAAAGGATGCTTCTCTTTTGGATGGGTTCTCCTCTTCTATTCTCGTTTCATAGGCTATACGTATTCCATGTAGGCTTCACTCTCCTGCCTTGCACCACTCAATAATCCTGAAAAAACAGAGAAATAAATTGTGGTCTCCCGTACTAAGGAAAATGACCCACTTATAAAGATATTCAATAAACCCCATTACTACCAATGTATGCTATAGATATAGAATCAATTGCCTAAATACAAAACTGCCCCCTTATATACTGTAAATGTTCACTTCTCCAATTTCAATACTTGATAATGCACTTCAATCAAATCATGCCTCAAGTTTTCTAATGTAGGTATTTGTAATATTGTTCCTGAAGATTCCCTTTAGTGATCTCAAGTCTATTGATGTCAAGTGTGCCATTGACTTTTAAGGATATGCCTGAAGATGTCTTCCTCTACCACTGATCTAACCTTGTTAGTCTACTTTTTTCTGTCCTTATCTTGTTGTCAATAGTGCACCTCTTATTCCAACACACATATGTTGCTATCTAATGGTCTTTCAGGCCCTTAATACAAAGTTTCCACTACTATAGATGAAGCCCCTTTTTGAATTTCAATGACTGATAAGATAAGGATTTTATGCTCTCAATGTGGTGTGAAAATGATCAATATTCTTAGGGATACTTTTTCCCAAATATTATAATTAACTTGACCTTAAAATACCTTGGAAATCACTCTAAAATGGTTCACAATCTAACAATGAAAGTCTCCAATCATCCTTATTCCAAACTAGTCCTACACAAAAAATGATCCAATGAAAACCTTACTTATAAAGATAAGCCTTTAAGGATTGGATTGTACCAGAGAAATGTGGAAGAGTAGCTTAAGATGGTTCACCACAATGAATAGCCTTAATATGTTAGAGGGACATGTCATATAAAGTCCTTAAACCAATCTTTGGGCCAACCATTGAATTAAGTTACTCTACCATTCGGGATTGCTTCAGATGAGTTTGCAAAACACTTCAAGGAACATCAGTGATCTTTGTCTATATGAGACTTTTGAATAGGTCTTCAACAAATCCTAAGGCAAGCCACAAATGTAGACTCAACACCAACCTTCAGTTTACTTATAAAATTACTTCAAATCAATCCACAGATTGTGCTCCAAACATCATTCAATTACCCTCAAAATAGTACGGATGAACCACACATAAATAACCCTGAATTTGTGTGAATAAGAAACTTCCTCAAGGCCAAAATGTAGGTGATAAGCATATGCAAAATATGGCAAAGAATGTGCCTTAGAGGGAGGCTAGAACTCGCTTCAAGATATGCCCATTCTACCTCAACCCAAAAATTCAAATTGACTTCAGAAAGGATTGAAATATGCCATAGTAGTTGTCTATAAAAACAATGAATAAAGATCATATGAAGCAACAGATGTAACCTTAGATAACCCACAATAGCCTCATATTGACCTTAACAATTTGCAAGGAAACTTGGCCTAGTCTATAGATGAATCAAAAATAGCCTTGTCCAAAAGGATGCCTCAACTTTCCATAGAAGTCTTTGTGATGAAGGATGAATTCAAACCTTAGATTGTATTCTTTGAAGTTTAAACCCTTGCAAGGAAGTGGGCCAAATATGACCTCTAGGACCTACACATGTAGCCTCAGAAAGAGTCCATAGAAATCTATTAAAAGAGAGTCAAACAAGGGAAAAAAAGCCCACTCAGTTGATTCCAAAATCCCAACAAAAGAACATAACAAAGAACATAAAAGATGAATCCAACCAACTCCAAAAATGTGACCTATTACTACATGTGTGCATGATTACTAAGTGCCACAAAAATTAGAGAAGAAAATCACAAATGATAACATGTTGAATTCATGACTTTATGGAGGATCCATGCCCATATTCATAGTGATGAAGGCGAGGGGCTTCTCATGGAGTCGACTTATTCAAAAAGGAGGAAATCCAACACTCAAAATTTAAAATTTAAATATTGAGAGATTTGGACCTAAAATAATTTTCTTATGGTGCTCGACTTAACCTCCTTTGCAACTACAATAATAATACTTTTTGGCCCCATGACTTCATCCAATATTTAGCTAATAGTTACAATGCCACATCATCTTATTTTATTCTAAAGATATTAGTTTAAAATATTTTTTCACTAAATTTTAAATAAATATATATTTTCATTTTCATTATTTTGAATTATTAAAAAATAATTTATATAATATAAAATTAATTTATAATATATAAATAAATTGATTAAATATTATAAAATAATAATTTATTAAAAATGATTTATTTATTGAATAAATCAATTCAGATATATCTTTATTTTGGATTGATTTTGGATTTATTAAATATATAGTTCAAATTTTTAAAAGTGCAAATCACTTTTACAATAAAAAAATTAATCCCTCTCACAACTTAGAATTTAATATTAAGATATTATAAATTGATATTTATTATTTTTCAAAACTTAGAATTTAATATTAAGATATTATAAATTGATATTTATTATTTTTAAAAATCAAATAAACATTATACTGGAACAAAATAGCTTTACAAACTTTTGCCACTCAAATTAAGAAATGTAATAATCAAATGACTTTCCAAACAAGAAATCAGAGATATCCAATGACTAAGTTGACAGCTTTAGGAATGAAAAAAAACCTAAATGCTAAAGAAGAAATTGCACATCAATCACTAATGACAGATGAAAGCATCATCATCTCACGATTATCTGACTGCCCGGCTTCTATTTGTGACTGCACAACTTCTATTTCCGGAATCTGTGGATGCACGTAGTCTCTACTTAAGATACAGGGCATCTGCATCCCTTATAAAGCCTTGAAGCAGTATCTTAACCTGGTTGCCATATTTGTTCACATCATTGCTTTTAAGAAACTTTCTGAAAATTTCAACGTCTTTTTTACTGATCACATTGAAACCACCTTGTTTAAAAAGTGCCCTTGCAATATTAAGACCGAAATGGAAGTGAGATGGTTCCATTAATTTGAAACCTGAAAGATCAAGTTTCACCATTCGAATTATCTCTTTTACTATATCCAAGGTTTGTAGCCTTGCCTTCTGATCTGCAAAGCTATGACCACCATTTAAATTATCTGTCACCCACCGATCAATCAACCAATCAATCAAGGAGAGGCCTTGGTAGAGTGCCGTACTAATTTTATGAATATTGATAGTCTGGTCATTTCCAGTGTTGTGAGATCTGGATTTAGCATGACGAACTGCATCTGCATGCAGGGTTTCCAAACGGGAAACGCAAATTATAACCATATTCACTAGAACGTCCACGTACTGTCCAGAGTCTAAGACGAGGTTGGCGTTTTTGATCCACCCAGCTTTGAGTGTCAACATTCCGTTGTACAGATCTTCATTGGTTATATCTGGGACGTTCTCGCGAGATAACAGATAAAAAACAGTCTCTACGACTCTATTACAGAAAATGTCGCTTCTCTGAACACTTATGCTTCCAAGAAGATAATTTATGCTGCCAAAAAACAGCTGACTATAAATTCTTAAAACCATACTCTGGATTTTCAAATACTCTAACTCCGCAAGATGAGTTAACATGTGTACAAACGCACATACAGATTTTTCAGGTACCGATTGCAGATCGATGTACTTCACACCAATGATATCCACAATCCTTGCCGCTTCTCTGAACACTTCCTTGATATAATCACATACAGAATAGTATTCACGGCATAAAACAAGAAGGGGTTCACTAACTACTTTGAAAAAGTATTCATATCCCTTGATAGACGAAAATGTCTCTCTGTTTTCAGGCCTGTACTCGCAATAAAGACGTAGTAGATTTAATTTCTTCCACAGTGCCTTCCAATACTTCTCTTCCTCCATGTTTCCCGTTTTCTCCTGAGCAATTGCAGTTGAACAATGAGAATCTAAATCTTCATAACAAATTCTCAATTCGCTCAAGAGTTTCTTCATGTCTATCGTGCTCAAGACAGCGGTGTAGTCGGGAATAACGTCAAGATCTAGGGTTAGGGTTCGGCTTCTGTTCTCAAGAATGTATTGGGACATTTGTTGCCTCAGTTCAACCTGCGGAACGGCATTGCTAATGTTGAAAGGCTGGAGGGTGTATGGATTGACAGCATCGTGTTTGGTGTCCCAAATTCTCTCGAGCGTCTTGCGATCATAGAGCATCTGTACAGGATCTTCTTCCATAGACAATCTAATTGGATCGTAAGCGAAATCTTGAACCAGTGTATCAACAAATTCATCGGGAAAACCACGATCGGACTCCATTTTGGTAAGCTGCAGGGAAGATTTTCGTTGTAGAGGTGGAAATTAAAGAGCATGTACACGTTGATAGAGATGTTCACGATATTACGATCTATGTGAAGTGCTTTTATATGTACGTAAAAATTTAATGGTGGAGTCGGCTAGTTTCTTGAATACGTTTACGGTTTACTACTCCTTTCAAATGCGTAGGTTGTGTTTGGTCGTGGGATGGGTGAGTGGTGTTAATGATATGTGACAATTTACTACATAAATTTAAAACCTTATAAAAACTAAAACATAAAAACTAACTAGTCTATATTTTATCAAAATACTCACATCTTTTTATTAAAACAATACCAAAAAAACATATATTATATTTAATCAAATTTTATCAAAATACTCGCATCATTTTATTGAAACAATAAAAAAAACATATATTACTTAATCAAAATACCACATCAGCTTAGTAAAAAAAATACAAATATCCATATATTATTTAGTTTTGTTGAGCACATATTTCTCACATTAACAATACAAAATGCCTCATTTATCATTTACTATAAGCACAAAATTTCAGTTTTCATAATAGTTATGTGAAATTTTTGATGGGTTTCAACCAAAATATATATAAAAAAAACTAAAAACAATAAAGATGATTTGGTTGTTAGGGTCATTTGTCTTGCTAAAAAACAAGAAAAACTAAGTTTAAGAAATAAAAAACTAGCTAACCTAGAGAACATTTAGGACTTGCTGGAGCCACAGGCTTCAAGTGGGATGGGGTCCTTGTTTCCTTTTGGTTAGCAGCTTGGAGCAGGTGTGGGATGGGGTCCTTGTTTCCTTTTAGAGAGCAACTTGGAGTAGGTGATAAACCAAGGTGAACTTCAACTTTACTAAGTCTACAATCTGTGGAGTGGGATAGCACCTCAATCTCTTCTAGTTGAAGGAGGATGTCTCCCTGAGCCTCATTCCTATTGATCAACACCATTCCTAGCAGTGTTTGTGAATGCCAATATAGGTCAACAACCTGCATGTAGTAGTTGAAGTCGCCTCTAGAGTGTCTTATATCTATAACCCAATTTTCCACCTTAGTTAACACTTTGGAATCTGTAAGACACTAGTGTTCATACGTAATTTCTCACTCTGCTTAAGGAGTTGTTTCTTAGATTTGTAGAAAAATATGGCTAGGAGAATAAGTACTAAATCTCTTCACTCTTTGTTGGGCCCTATAGCCACTCACCTCTTAGTAGTAGGGAATGTAAAGTCTCACTGTTGTATTCTAACTAAGGATGTTAAAAGTTAGCTAGAGAGGAGATAGAGGGCTAAAGGAGAAATAGAGTTCAAAACTAATGGAATATGGAAAATAAGGGTTGACGAGGGAGAAACTAAAGTGAGTGAGGGAGGCAAGGAGGGGTGGGTTGAAGAAATGAAATGTTGGGAGTGACAAAATTGAGGGTAAAAATCCAAGTTAGAGTTAGGACTCGTAGGAGGGGCCAAGGAACTAGCAACTAGAAGAGAAGGCAAGCCCATGAATACATAGAGAGATAATAGCTGAAAAAGGAGACAACTCATGAGTCCAAAGCTATCACTCAGATGTGAAAGAGAGGAAGTGGAGTTGAACAAGAAACAACCAAATAAAAGGACTCAAGCCAAAAAAATACATGTAGCTAAGTCATCTAATCTATACCCATTTTTTCCATGATTAAGCATAATGATTGAAATGACCTGACATGCTAAAATAAATCAATGTAACTCGTGTGCAAGGGGGTGGCTCTGAGTGTTATGAAAAACCTTTGCCTTCATGAATGACTATTATGTTTCATGAGCTCAAGCTCGAGTGTGTCTATTGATCAACACAAATAGATGGATTTAATCCTACCTAATCTCTAAGTGCACCAAGAGAGTTTAAGCACTAAATGCCATTGTGTGTGCATGAGGTCCTTCATTATGTGTGCTGAATTAAGGAGCAGTGCAATCAAGGTTGACAGGATGTGCTTCATTGGTGTTAAGGGGGGATGTGTTATCATATCCTCCCTCTGTATTAATGGGTGGGATGACAATAATGCTTCCCCCCATGTTTCTTGCGCAAGTCACCCCATCTAGGAAATGTAAATCTTGGTGCACATGTTCCAAACAAATTTATTTTAGGGACAAGTTCAAAAGTGAAATCGAGAACAAGAAGATTGACATAGTTTGGACTTTGCAACCTTCATTTGCTAAAAGGTTAGAACGAATTTTTCTTGTTTGATGCACATATCAAAGAATGATGAATTGAATGAGAGAGAGGAGTTTAATCATCTTATCTAAGGATCTAGCCAAGCACCAACAAAGGGGGACTTTACCTAGGTAGGTGCCATTGAGAATATTTGATGTCATGTTGATAATCATTTTAGAGTCACCTTCTACTATTAGCTTTAAAAATCCCAGGGAATGAGCCATTCATAGGCCTTATTCTATGACTTTTAATTATATAATGTTGTTAGTAGTGTTCCTTAAGGGACCAAACAACATGAATATAATATAGCCACAATAATCTCTAAAAACTCCACCAAAGTCGCCAAGTCCTGGATTACATTTATATGCTCCATTGAAGTTCAAATTTATGAAATCAAGGGGGGGGAGGGTGTTGAGACGAAGGACTAAGGATAGGCTCAACCTCAAGAGGATTAAGGTAGGGGGCTTGTCTAGGAAGGAGGTGCCACTCTTAGAGGATGGAAATTTCCTACATGTGAGAAATCCTTGTTGAGATTGCAACAAGATGATGGAGATTAGTGAAAAGAGTCGCCTTCACTAAGTGGGCCCGCAGCCTATTTTTGGCGCAAGTCTATTTTTAGACTATGTCTATTTTTAGACATATGGATCATGTATATGGATTGCAGGTTGCTGTTTATGGATGATTGATCAAGTTGGGAAAAATAGATGGACTTCTATTTTTGATGAAAGTGTGAGTGATCAAGTCTATTTTTAGACTGGCTGTCAAAAATAGAAAAGTCAAATATTATTATCTCACAATAATATTTGGACTATAACTTAATCTTATTCTCTTGGAGCACTTCAGTTTGAGCTACAGAGGTGGCACATGCAGCTGTCAGAAGGAAATACGCTTTTCTTATGAGTCAGTTGAGTTGTTGCATGCATGAATTGAGTTAGAACTCAAGTGAGTTGAGTTTAGTGGACATGAGTTTTCCCACATTGTAGCTTGTGCTCACGTGATTTAGCCAAGGAAATACGTGGTTTCCTTGGAATCATCACCGGTTCTTGTGCAGGTATTGAGCAGCGGAGGCAGGCAAGCAGCGGAAGAGATTTCAGCCAG
>APFE030085539.1:527-15160 GCA_000404065.3 Pinus taeda
TCTCAACGATCCGGCAGCATAACCTTACTTTCAACTTTTAGCTCAAAAACTATCTCTCTCACACTAGCTTGTTTGCTCTTTTGCTTTAGCCTCCAAAAACTACTAGCCTGTTCATTATGGGGAGACAGGCTTTTATAGATAAAGTGAGAGGAGATATACATTGTATGTGGACACATTCTGAGTTTGGGTAATGTCTCATAATAGCCATTGCCTTGGATAGAAAAGCCGGAACTCGGATGCTTTTGTGGGCTTTTTCCTTCAGGGAACTGAGTGAGTCGCAAGGGAAAAAGCATTCTAGCATGCGCTGGCCAAAAATCATGCCTAATTTGTGTGGCGCGGACCGTGCTCTGGGACAGAGCGCTTATGGGCGCGCCCTCTTTGTAAGGACTGAGCCATTGGCACGGTGTAATACACTGTGGGCCCGCGCTAATGGGAAAAAGGCATTTTCCAAGGCTAATCTTCAGAAGGTGTCTTCAGGGTTATTGAACTTCATACTCAGGAGGCCTCAATGCAAGTGTTTTCAAGTTATGTCACTGGTCATCCGTAAATGTGTCCTCCAATGTGTGACAGTGGGGGTGCGACAAGGACGGTGGCCGACGGTGACAAATTACTGCGTAACAGCTATCATCCTTACATTAGGAATGATAAGGGATACTTTCTAGATGAGTTTAAGAAATCAAAAACACCTAATTTTGATGGATATGTGAAGAAGCCGGAAGATGCAGAGGCTTGGATACTTGGGATGAACAAATTCTTTGAGTTGCATGACTACACAGATAACATGAAGGCCAGAGTAGCGATCTTCAACTTGAAAGGTAAAGCAGACATTTGGTGGGAAGATGTTAAGCGGGCTAGAGACATCAGGACAGATGACTTGAGTTGGTGGGAGATAAAGAGGATTTTCAGGAAGAAGTACTTGTCAGAGAGTTACTATGGTAGTAAGGCCAAAGAATTCTATGAGCTAAAGATGGGATCAATGATAGACGGAGAGTACACAACCAAGTTTCTGGAACTGTTGAGTTTTGCACTATATCTTATTGATGCAAAGGCTAAAGTTAAGCAATTTGTCAGTGGTTTTCCATTAGCATTTAGAGATTGGATTGAGTACGAAGAGCCTCAGTCACTTGAGGAAGTCATTGGGAAATTGAATCATTGTTATGAATAGTTAAAGCATAAGAATGAATCTCAGCAAGGATGGAAGGGAGAAGACAAAGGAAAAGGTAAATGGAAGACTAAGAGAACAAGACCTCTAAATGCAGATGAGAAAGAAAATATGGCACCGCAAAAGAAGTTTAATGCGGTTAGACAGGGACATGGGTCACAACAGCAACATAGAGGTGTTGGTACAAGTCAATTGGAATGTTGTACATGCGGTAAGGAGCACATTAAGATAGATTGTCCACATAATCATGGTGGTAGGCCTCATATATGCAGTGCATAGGAGGCATAGACTGTTGGGGATATTGTTAAGATTATTCCTCGTATCTATGAAACAGTGGACAATAAATAGGCAAAACACCAGGCATCTATCATTGAGATGGACACTAATCTTTGTGATCAAGTTATTTCTATTTTGATTGACCCTGGATCTAATTATAGCTATGTTAGTCCTAACTGGGTGGATAAGTGTGGTTTGAGTAAGGAATTGCATGTATAGTATTGGTTAGTGTAGTTGGCTACAGGTATGAAGAAGTGATTTCATCATTGGATAAGAGCTTGTGCATTTGATTTAAATGGTATGCCTACTACAACACATTTAAATGTATTACTATTGGGATCATACAGTATGTTGTTGGGCATGGATTGGTTTTATCTTCATAGAACCAAGGTAGATTGTTGTGACAAATCCATTAAGTGTGTTGATGACAATGGGGAACCAAGAGTCTTGTAGGGTAAGAAGAAAGCCACATTAGTTAGCATGGTGATAGCTATGAAAGCAAATCATAGTCGCGGGAAAGGGTGTTTGTTATTTGCAATACACATTTCTAGTGATAAGGGTAAGGAGGTTGAGGATGCATATGTGTTGAGCAGGTACCCAATTTTGTAGTAGTTTTAGGATGTATTCCCTGAGGACATTACAAAGCTTCCACCTCAAAGGGAGGTAGACTTTTCTATTGAGTTAGTGTCGGGGGCAGCTCCAACATCAAAATCACCTTACGGGAGGAGTACACTTGAGTTAGTTGAGTTAAAGCTATAATTGAAGGAAGTGTTGGATAAGGGGTACATTAGGCCAAGTGTATCACCTTGGGGCACACTGGTATTATTCGTGAAGAAGAAATATAGTACTCTCATATTATGCATTGACTACATGCGGTTTAACAAAGTGACCATCAAGAACAGGTACCCTTTGCCAAGGATTGATGACTTGTTCAATCAACTAAAGGGAGAAATAATGTTCTCAAAGATTGATCTGAGATCTGGATACCATCAAGTATGCATCAAAGAAGAGGACATTTATAAGATTGTGTTCAGGACCATGTATGGGCATTATGAGTTTGTTGTTGTTTCATTAGGCTTAACTAATTCTCTAGCTACACTCATGTACTTAACGAATAACATGTTGCATCCATATTTGAATAAAATTGTTATTGTGTTCATTGATGATATATTGGTATATTCTAAAAATTAGGAAGAGCATGTTGAGCATTTAGCAGTAATGTTGAGGTTGTTGAGGAAGCATCAGTTGTATGCTAAGCTCAGCAAATGTAGTTTCTTTCAGACTGAGGTACATTACTTGGGGCATGTGGTTTCCAAGGAGAGAAATGTAATAAATCCAAAGTAGATAAGATCCATCATGGAGTGGGTAATTCCTAAGAGTGTGGAAAAGGTGAGATCTTTCATGGGTCTGAAGGCTATTATAGGAGGTTCATCTTAAACTTCTCGTGGATTTCTTATCCTATCACATTTGCAAAGGAAAGGTAAGAAGTTCAAATGGACAGAGGAGTGTGAGGCTAGTTTTGAGCAACTTAAGAAGTTGTTGACACATGCACCAGTGCTATAGATAGCAGATCCAGACAAAGAGTTTGTAGTATTAACATATGTTTGCAAGAGAAGACTTGGTGGAGTCCTTATGCAAGATGGACAAGCGGTATGCTATGAGTCACGGAAACTGAATGAGCATGAGAAAAACTACCCGACACATGATATTGAGTTAGCAGTGATCATACCTGCATTGAAGATGTGGAGGCACTATCTTCTTGGCAAGATGTTTGTACTGATGAGTGATTATATTAGGTTGAGGTACTTGTTTGACCAGCCGAATCTAAACATCAGGCTGACTAGATGGTTGGCCACGATCAATGAGTTTGATTTCGAGATCAGGTACAGGTACATGTAGTGATAAAGGTACAAGTGGCAATACAGGCATAGGTACAGGTACAAGTACAGGTGCAGGTGCACAGGGTATGGATTATTGTCTTACAACGAATGGATTGGTCAAGTTCTGAGACAGGATATATGTACCAGATAACAGCGAGCTCAAGAAGGTGATCTTAAGGGAGTTTCATGTGAAACCTTATTCGAGTCACCCAAGTTATCAGATGACATTTACTGTAGTGAAGAAATTTTATTATTGGTTGAATTTGAAGAGGGATGTAACAAAGTTTGTCACTAGGTGTTTCAAATGTCAATGAGTAAAGGTAGAGTGTAAACATCCAGGTGGACTGCTAAAGTTGATCATGATTCTAGAGTGGAAATGGGAGGTGATTTCCATGGACTTCATTACTTGGTTACAAAAGATAGTGAGACAACATGATTCCATCATGATTTTCGTGTAAAGGTTGATGAAGGTTGCACACTTCATTCCAATGAAGTCTACATTCTCAACTAGTGATGTGGCACAGGTATTCATTAGATTTGTGGTTAGACTACATGGTGTTCCAAAGAATATTGTGTCAAACAAGGATGTGAAGTTCACTTCCAAGTTATGGAAGGAGTTATTTGCAGGTTTGGGCATAGAGTTGGCCTTCAGCACGACTTACCATCCGCAGACATATGGACAGATAGAGAGCGTCAACAGGATATTGGAGGACATGTTGAGGATGTATGTGATGCATCAGTAGCGAAAGTTGGAAGATTATCTCCCCTTGGTAGAGTTTGCATGTTGAGGATGTATGTGATGCATCACTAGCGAAAGTTGGAAGATTATCTCCCCTTGGTAGAGTTTGCATGTTGAGGATGTATTTGATGCATCAGTAGCGAAATTTGGAAGATTATCTCCCCTTGGTAGAGTTTGCACACAACAACGATTATCAAGAATCATTGAGGATGAGTCCTTTTGAGGCACTGTATGGGAAGAGTTGCAATACTCCCATCAATCAGAGTGATCCGATTATCAGGGTATTGATTGGACCAGATATGTTGACAGATATGGAACAGGAAATGCAGGTGATTAAGAAGAATCTAAAGGCAGCACAAGATAGGAAGAAGAGTTATGCAGATCAAAACAGGTTGTTCAAGGAGTTCCAGGTTGGGGGAACATGTGTACTTGCGCATAAAACCGAAGAAGATCTCCTTGCGGATTGGATCATGTGCCAAGATGGCACCACAGTTTTGTGGACTCTTCAGTATCATTGAGAGGATTAGGCTAGTAGCCTATTGACTTGCACTGCCTCCGACAGTGAAATTCCATGATTTTTTCCATGTATCATTGCTTAAGAAGTATTTTAAAGACGTTGATCATGTGATTGACTAGTCTGTATTTCATGTGGAACCAGATGGAGAATTATAGCCGAGCCTTAGTGTATATTGCAAAAAAAGTTGTTCATGCTCCTGAGAAATCGAGAAAGTTAAGGTGCAATGGAATCACTTTGGGCCCAATGAAGCTACATGGGAGACGGTGGATCAGATGCGGGCTATGTGTCCTTCCTTGTTTTTCGATTGAGGCAAAGCAATTTTGGCTTGGTGTTTTCGTGTGATTCTAGTATATGCTTTGGTATATGTTTCGATATATGTTCTGATTATTTTTCTACATGTACATATGTATATGGTTATAAATACTACCATGAGATAAGTTATAAAGCTCCAATAAGTGGTATGGGTGTCATGTCACTATTTTGTCATATTGTTATGTTGGTTTGCTTTTCAGCAAGTTGATCATTATAAATATTGCATCGAGCTATGTTATAAAGCTCCATGGGAAATATGTTTTATTTTCAACGATTTCGCTGAGGTCTTGGTTGGTTTAACACTGAGGATGGTGTTCCCTGAGGGGGATGGTTTTGTAATAACCCTGGTGAAAATTCCATGTAATAAAAGTTAATAAAGGAAAAAACAATAACCACAATTGATGGGACAATTATTCCAAGTTGAATGTTGGGCAAAAAATCCTAGGAGGTGCCCATTTGGTTGTTTATGGCTAAGGAAATTGGAAAAGGAAATGGTTAAGGCTTTGGAGAGGCAAAATGGCAAATTATTTATGAAAATAATGGAAATTAGGAGAAGAAGGAGGTGAAAGGTCACAAGTTGCAGGTGAGGGGGAAAATGAAGGAAAATAATGGAAAATGAAGAAAATAGAGGCCTCATTCATAAAAAGGCTTCTAAGGACTAGTTGGTAACCTTTTGTCAATTGAGTTTTGGAGCTCTCTCACTATTCTTCCTCTCTCTCATACTCTTAGGCACTTAGAATCTTCTTGGAGCATTTTTGCATTGGATTAAGAAAGGCAAAGAAGGCAAGAGGAAGTAAAGATCAAGCAAGGAAAGGCAGGATCAAGCATCTACAACAGGATTCATTGTAGGTATCGATTTACATTTATATTTCCCTTGCTATATTTGTCATGCATGGTATTGAATGTGGTTCTTTGTTGTTGTGGCATGGGTTTTCTAGGTGTAAAAGTGTTTTCAGCCTAGCCTTACCATTTTTGGATAACCATGGTGTGATGGGGTTCTCATGATTTGGTTGAGATGGATTGTCGAATGGATTCGAAGCTGAGTGAGGTGGATCTCTGAAATGATACAACACGTGACCTAGTAACCCTGGACTGGACTGTGGGTTAAAGTAAAGCCAGATTTTGTGTTGCCTTAGATGGCCTAGGAATCCTTGCGGGTGAATGGCAGGATATACGGTAAAGCCAAGAAGTGGTTTTCTCTCTGTTGGGCCTAGTAATGATCTAAACTTAAACAGGAACACAACAACTTGTAGATATAATCATAAACACAGAGATGCAGCAGAAAAACACTTGATTTCATTAATAGAAAAATATTGAACTATGCTTACAAACATAATGGATATAAGGTAGCTCGGGTGTGGTATGTTATCTCTGAGAAGAGATGTGGTGGCTACATGCCTCTAAACTAAGTTAAAATGAGGCTCAAGGGCCTTTTTATTATTGAAAAATAATGGAAAACCCTAAACAACCAAAACCCTCTCCCGAGAAGATGTAACACCAAGAGTTTATGGGCCCGTTGGGGTTAGTTAGGCAACCAATTTCTCAGGGTCATAATGTGGTCATATTATCTCCGTTTGACATGTATGATATCTCATTGGAAATATCTCACCAAGGACTATAGATTCTAATGTTATTTCCATAGCAATCACCAAAGTAAATTTTCCAAAAAGACATCATTTAGGACCTCAAAACGGCTCTGGAAGTTCAGGAACCGAAAAACTGCCAAAAATAGTAAATTGTGCTACAATTAAGGAAATAGATGAAACTAATGAGGGGGTCTAGGTGGAATAAGTGGGTGGCCACCAATATCCACCTGGATCATTCCTCCCCCCTTAGGAAGCAATGGTTCCCATTGCATGCAGAGCCTCCATGAGGTGAGGAAATTTATGTTGAACCTGGTCCCTAGTGAACCAATTGCCCTGGTAACGGAGTTGGCCTGCTTTGACAACTCGATATAGTTGTATCCTCTGTTTTCAAGTGTTCTTGATCTGTGTGTCGATGATCTGATCAATTTTGGTCTATTCCATTCAATCCGGGTTGAGCTCAGTTGGTGTGAGTTGTTCTGTAATGTCAGATGTGTCCAACAATGGTGGGAAGTATGGCTGAAGGCGATCTACATTGAACACTTGATGCAAACCAAGGAATCATGGGATGCTAAGCTCAAAGGAATTGTCATTAACGGCCTTGGGGATGGTGTATGGATCATATCAAAGTGGGTGAAGCTTGTTGTGGAGTCTATCAAGTCGTTCTTTCTGCAAATGAAGCCAAACTTTTTCGCCCACCTGGAACTTGTGCGGCACTCGATGTTGATCATGGCACTGCTTGTACTTAGCATTGGATTTTTCCAATATATCATGGACCTATTGGTTGATGTGTTGAATGTGCTTAATGAAGTCATTAGCCTTTCAGCTTCGGACGACACATGAGACGAATCTACCTGAGTGGTTGCAAATGGTATGGCCACATCAATGGGGCATAATGGCTTAAATCCAAACCCTACCTGAAAGGGGTTGTGGCCTGTTGAGCTACGGAGAGCTCTGTTGTAGCTGTGTTGGACATAGGGGAGACTTTCATCCCATGTGCGTGGATGCTTTGAGTTGTACATGCACAGAATGTGTACGATCATCTTGTTGACAACCTATGTTGTAGTTCGATACCATTTGTAGTTCAATGATTTACTGATCAATCAAGAAAGAAGGCATTTACAGTTATAGATTAACCAAGAAAATAATGTAACTGATAGGAAAACTGAATGCACACACACAAGTAACAACACAGGATTTACGTGGTAAAACCTTGATAGGGTGTCAAGGAAACATCCACGGGGCAAGGGATTGGAATCTCTATTCAATCAATAAATGATTCTCCATACAATAGTTCGGGAATTCATCAGTTTTATATGAGCCTCCTCAATTACATAACCGATGTTTCGGTATAAAACTAACTTGTTACTAATTAATACATTTACCCAAATTTACATAATTAGTTGTCAAACTTCCAACAAACTCCACCTTGACAACAATTTTCCTAATCCCTTGCCCATGCCCATTCATCCTCTTTTATGCAAGCCAAGATAAGCTAAACACCATCGCAGCTTCTCTACTATAACTGGATTTGTGAATATGTCTGCACAATTCTCTCATGTATGGACCTTTTGAAGAGCTACTTTTCCGCCATCGATCACATGTCTCAGAAATGATACCTTACATCAATGTGCTTGGTTCTGCTATGATAAGCAGGATTTGTAGCCAAATGAATAGCACTTTGACTGTCACAAAGTACATTCACTTTCTCCTGCGTCCTTCCAATCTCATTAAGTAAACCCTTTAACCAGATTGCTTCTTTACTAGCATCTAAAGCAGCTATATATTCTGCTTCAGTAGTGGACAATGCAATTGTTTCTTGAAGACTTGACATCCAACTAATTGCTCCACCTGCAAGAGTAAAGACATAACATGTAGTAGATCTTCTTTTGTCCAAATCACCTGCATAATCAGCATCTACATATCTGCAGACTAATCCTTCACTACCATTAAAGATGATGCAATGGTCACTTTTGCCTCTTAGATATCGAAGCACCCATTTCACTGCTCACCAATGTTCTTCACCTCGATTTGCCATGAACTTGCTGACAACTCCAACTGCATGTGAAATTTCAAGTCTTGTAGATAACATCACATACATTAAGTTGCCTACAACATTTGCATATGGTACATGAGACATATACTACTTTTCTTCATCAGTTCTAGGACTCAAAACCGAAGAAAGCTTAAAATGGGAAGCTAATGGAACATTAACAGGTTTCACATTTTTCATACAGAACTTTTCAAGTATTTTCTCCACATATTTATGTTGTGATAACCAAAGCTTACCATTTTTCCTGTCTCTGTGTATCTCCATGCCCAAGATATGTTTTGCTGCTCCAAGATCCTTCATATCAAACGTCCTAGAGAGTTGAGCCTTTAACCTATTGATCTCTTCCATGCTTTTGCTTGCAATAAGCATATCGTCAACATACAAAGCTAAGATAATGAATATGCCATTGAAACTTTTGAAGTAGACACAATCATCATACTCACTTTTAATAAAGTTTTGGCTCACCATGAAGGAGTCAAACTTATTGTACCATTGTCTGGGAGACTGCCTCAGATCATACAATGATTTCCTAAGCTTGCAAACTAACCTTCTGCTGCGACCTTGTACAAAACCTTCTGGTTGTTCCATATATAACACTTCATTCAAATCACCATGTAGAAAAGTTGTTTTAACATCTAACTGTTCTAACTCAAGGTTAAGTAATGCAGTACGAATAGAAACAAGTTTTACAACTGGTGAAAAAATCTCATCAAAGTCGATACCTTCAACCTAAGAATATCATTTTGCAACCAATCTCGCCTTATACCTTTCGATACTTCCATCAACTTCTCGTTTCAGTTTGAAGACCCACTTGCATCCAACAACACTTCTCCCTTCAGGAAGTTCTACAAGGTCCAAGGTATTTTTCTTGGCTAAGGAATCCATTTCTTCTTCCATATTCGTTTTCCATTTTTCGCTATTTGTATCATTTAATGCTTCCTGAAAACAAGAAGGTTCCCATCTTCAGTAATAAAAGCAAAAAATGAAGTAGAATCTTCATACCTTTTGGGAGTTTTTATTTCCCTTGTAGACCTTCTTAGAGTGGCTAGTTGCTGAACTGGTTCAGAAACTCGAATTGGTTCAAAAACTTCAACAGCTTCCTTTGTATCTTCAACACCTTTTTCTCCAGAAGTCACTTCTTCCTTTTTATTGTCACCGAAAGGTCTAGCCTCCAACTGCACTTGTTGATTTGGCAATACCTGTTCTTGTTCAATTCTTTCAACATTTGATTTTAAAAGAGAAGATTCATCAAATGTTACATCTCTACTAATGACTATCTTCCGCAATGTAGGATCTCACAACCTGTATCCTTTCACTGCATAATCATACCCAACAAAGACATAACATTTCGATTTTGGATCTAATTTTGAAAGCTGATTTTTAGGAATAAGAGAATAAGAATCACAGCCAAATATCCTTAAATGTGAATGATCACAAGACTAACATGTCCAAACTTATTCAGGAATTTTACAATTAATTGCTACTGAAGGTGATTTTTTAACTAAATAACAAGCAGTGGATATTGCTTCTGCCCACAACTCCTTTTGCAAGTTAGCATTGCTAAACATGCTTCTAGCTCTTTCCATAAGAGTCTGATTCATACGTTTGGCAACACCATTTTGCTAAGGAGTATAAACAATAGTTTTGTGTCTAATAATCCCTTCGTCCTTACAGTATTGTTCAAATTTTATTGAAGTGAATTCACCACCATTGTCAGTTCTTAAAAATTTAATTGATTTTCCTGTTCTTTTCTCTACCATTGCTTTAAATTGTTTAAAAACATTGAATACTTCAGCTTTCTTTTTTAGCATAAAGACCCAAACTTTACGGAGAAATCATCAATAAACGTTAAAAAATATAGAGAACATCCATATTATACAACAGGAGATGGTCCCCACAAATCAGAATGAATATAGTCTAAAATATCTTTACTATTATGATTTCCAATTTTAAATCTCTTTTTACACTGTTTTCCATACACACAATGTTTACAAAAATCTAACTTCAAAGATTTCAGATGAGGAAGAGATTTGCCTTTCGTCGGTATCTGAAGACCTTTCTCGCTCATGTGACCCAATTGTTGATGCCATAGACGAGTACCTGCTTCTTGTTTTTCTGACGCAACTGTCACTTCACTGACCTAAGTACTTCCTTTGAGTCTCTAAACATTTATGATCTTTTCTGCTTTCATAACAACTAGGGCGCCTTTAAAGACTTTTAGCACACCATTCTGACCTATAAATCAAGTACATGTCTAACACTAGTTAATGTTCTAACTGTGTTATCATACATCTTAATCCTGATATTTCCAATCCCAACAGTTTGACAAGATACATTATTACCCATAAACACAAAACTACCATTTACATTTTCATACGCAGTAAACCAATTTCTGTGTGGACACATGTGATAAGAAGCACCAGAGTCTAACAGCCAGCTTTCTAAACCCTGAGAGAAATTACATTTAGGTGAAGTTTCATCTATCATACATAATTCTTCAGCAGATAAAACTTCGTCTATCATATTTGAATCGACCTGATTTGCTTCCTTCTGCGGGTTATCAGATTCTTTTCGTTTCCAACAGTCTTTCTTCAGGTGTCCAATTTTATTGCAATGCCAACATTTTGCCTTACACTTCTTTCCCTTCGATTTAGATCTAGAAGACCCCTTTGTTCTTTCTCCTCTTTCCTTTGACAGTCCTCTAGCTATCATGGCTTCTGCTGCAGCTATTTCAGTACTGGATTTCCTTCATACTTCTTCAGACAAGAGAGCTCCCACAACTGATTCAAATTTCAAAGAATCAGCGGTGCTCAAGTTGATTGAAGTTACGAAGTGGTCCGATGATTCGAGCAAAGAACACATCAAGGTTATAGCTTTGTCTTCTTCCAGAATTTTAACTTCCATATCTATTAATTGGCATATGAGTGTGTTAAAGACATTCAAACATTCTGCAACTTTTGAACCCTCCTTCATTCGAAGACTGTACAGTTGTCTTTTCAGATAAATTCTATTAGTTACCGACTTTGTTATATAGAGTGTTTCCAGTTTTTCCCATAAACCTGAAGTTCTACTCTCTTCAACAATGTTGAAGAGAACTTCATCCGCCACGCATAACCTGATGGTACTGAGAGCTCAGGCATCCAAGTCCTCCCAGTCCAAATCAATCATGGTTGCAGGTTTCTTAGTTTCCCCGTCCAATGCCTTGTGCAACCCTTGTTGCACTAGCAAATCCCTAACTTTCAGTTTCCAAAGAGCAAAATTGCTCTTACCGGTGAATTTGTCCACCTCGAATTTTGCATTCGACATCTTGGCCATTTTTTTTCTAGGATTTCAGTCTTTCAAGTCTTTCAACTAGGGTTTATATTTTTTGTTTCCCTTTCTTCAAAAAAAATAATTGTATTAAAAAAAATAATTCCCCTTTTTTCAAACAAAAAACAACCCTTCAATAGATTTTTCCTTCAAATTAATGAAAAAACTTTGTTTTTCTTTCCTTCAATTTTAATGAAAAAACCCTTTGATTTTTTTTCCTTTCCTTCAATTTAAATGAAAAAGCCATTTGATTTTTTTTTTCTTTCCTTCAATTTAAACAAATCTACCCCTTTGTTTTTCACAAATTTCTGGAAAAAAATTCTGGAAAAATTTCTCTCAAATTTAACAAAAAATTACCCGGATCCATATCTATTGATTAGGCTCTGGAGTCCCTCCTCAACGGCTCTGGCAGCACACAAGCTTTGCTCTGGTAGCACCTATGGCAACACACAGGCTCCCTCACCGCAGCAGTGTTGCCCTCCACGTTTTCCAAACCAACAACCTTCAAGCCAGCAGCACGCAAATACAAAGAGACCATTGTGGCAGCATGGTCAACGATGGAGGAGTTCACACGTAGGGGTAGCACAGTTCATATGTAGGCTTGCAGCTCCTCGACCATGCAGATAGAAGCCATAGCAGCACCGCAGGCTCCCTTGATGGGTTCTAGTTTGGCAGCATAGACCCTTTGGCAACGCAGCTTCCTCGATGGGTTATGGAAGATCCCACACACGCCTCGGGAAGACGATGAATTTTTTAACACCAAAATCCTTTCTGCTCCAGTACGCAGAGTCTTTTCTGCTCTAGCACGCAGACTCTGACTTGACAAAGCCACCTCAATCCTTCATGCCACGCAGCAATGAGTCTCCTGTCTTCCTCTCTTTCATGCAGCAATGGGATTCTCCATGCACCGCCTTCCTCTCTTTCACGCAACAATGGGCTTTTGATCGATTATGTAGGGACATGTAGCAAACAATGAGTTCTCTTCCTCAATAGTGGCAGGCTCACACACACGCAAAAGGCCCTTTCTGTCCACACACATTTCACTCAACTCAAAAACTCGACTCAACTTGGCTCTAATACCATTTTTAGTTTGATACCATTTGTAGTTCAATGAGTTACCGATCAATCAAGAAAGAAGGCATTTACAGTTATAGATTAACCAAGAAAAGAATGTAACTGATAGGAAAACTAAATGCACACACACAAGTAACAACACAGGATTTACGTGGTAAAACCTTGACAGGGTGTCAAGGAAACATCCACGGGGCAAGGGATTGGAATCTCTATTCAATCAATAAATGATTCTCCATACAATAGTTCGGGAATTCATCAGTTTTATATGAGCCTCCTCAGTTACATAACCGATGTTTCGGTATAAAACTAACTTGTTACTAATTAATACATTTTACCCAAATTTACATAACTAGTTGTCAAACTTCCAACATATGTTTGGCCATCAGTTTGGGATGGAAAGTCATGGACTTAGTGAGTTTTGTATCCAGCATCGACCAGAGACTTGACCAAAATGCACTCAAGAATCTGTTGTCCCAATATGAGATAATGGATTATGGGATCCCAAATTGTACCCACACTCACTGAAAGAAGAGATTAGCAGTAGCCTCTCTTGTGATACTCTTCTTTTAGGCTTCCATCATGGCCATCTTAGAGAATCTATTGATGACCACGAAAATGAAATAGTTGTCGTGCTTAGTAGAAGGAAGGCATGACATATAATTGTTGAAAATAATACTGAGAGGGGGGGTGAATCAGTATTATCTAGTTCTTTTAACAAATCTTCCTTATTTACACTTTGAATTATTTTTGCATATCAGTACCATAAAATAATGAGCAAAAAAAAAACAGACAGTCACATCAAAGAACACCAGATATAAGGTGGAAACCCAATGTGGGTGAAAACCACCTGCTACAATATGTCTTTATATTCTTTCAAATTAGAAACTCTTTTTACAATGGTCTTGTACTGGTGCAGTCCTTTACCAGTACGCAGGCTGCAACCTACAGAGAGCTACAACTCTCTCTCGTTTTCCAGTCTCTCCTGGAAGGGAGCTACAACCCCCTATTTCTTTTCTTTCAAGGACCACTTTTCATAAATTTTCAAACTGGATCCATAAACATCAAATGATCATCAAGTACCAGTAAGTCACCCAGATAACCAGATCCACAATAACAGTAAACTAAACCCAGGACACCTTATCAACAAAAAAAAATCAGTCAACAAAATATCTTAAGACATATACGCAATTTCCTTTTCTCTGGCTTGCGTCGCACTGCGCCTTCTGTGGTGCCTCCACACTGCGCCTTCGCACTGCGCCTTTTGTGGCGCCTCCGCACTGCGCCTTCTGTGGCACCTTCGCACTGCGCCTTCTGTGGCGCCTTCGCACTGCGCCTTCTGGGGCGCCTCCGCACTGCGCCTTCTCTGGCGCCTCTGTGGCGTCTCCGCACTGCGCCTTCGCACTGTGCCTTCTGTGGCGCCTCCGCACTGCGCCTTCTGTGGCGCCTTCGCACTGCCCCTTCTGTG
The DNA here is from genome assembly GCA_000404065.3 of Pinus taeda. Lineage (NCBI taxonomy): Eukaryota > Viridiplantae > Streptophyta > Pinopsida > Pinales > Pinaceae > Pinus > Pinus taeda. Next base: position 14,898 of record APFE030085539.1, read on the forward strand.
GCGCCTCCGCACTGCGCCTTCGCACTGCGCCTTCTATGGCGCCTCCGCACTGCGCCTTCCGTGGCGCCTTTGTGGCGTCTCCACACTGCGCCTTCTGTGGCACCTCTGCACTGCGCCTTCTATGGCGCCTTCGCACTGCGCCTTCTGTGGCGCCTCTGCACTGCGCCTTTGTGGCGTCTCCGCACTGCGCCTTCTGTGGCGTCTCCTGTGGCGCCTCCGCACTTCCGCAGCTGCAGCGCTCGAGAGATCACCCTTCACAGATT
>APFE030085539.1:28900-53073 GCA_000404065.3 Pinus taeda
AAAAAAAAAAAAAAAAAAAAAAAAAAAAAAAAAAAAAAGGGTAAACCACATTGTCCTCCTCATAAGATATGGAGGTAGATGCATATAATCTCAAGGATTCAAAGGCTCTTTCATTACAAAGAATTAGCTATGTTGCAGGGATGGCATGCCTCACATAGAAGTGAGCCATGAGTTATGTGAATCCCAATAGATTCAATACCCATGAAGCATATATAGACATGGCTTGAAAAATTTAAGGATGAAGTACGAAGTCTAGGACTCAACATAGCCATGGGTGGCATCAACCCATATTCCCTACAAAACACCAACTATTTTGTATGGCATGTAGTAGTAATCAATAATAATATCCCCCCATGGTTTTCCGTGAAGAATGAACATCTTGTGTTGGCTCTCATAGTCCTTGGTAGAAGATAAGTGAAGAATATGGATGTCTACTTACAACCATTAGTATATGAATTGAAGGAATTATGGGAAGGGATACACATATATGATGTATCAAGACCCATCACACAAAGAGGAGTTTTACGTTGTATTGCATATTTTCTTACACCATACATGACTATCCAGGCTTGGGAGTTTGCTTTGGTAAATTACATGTTTGTTGATTTGTTTATATATGTAATAGCATTGTTTCGCGTATTAATTTAATTCACTACAATTGTTCTAATCTTCATGATCGCTAACGTGCCTTGTATACATGAATTTCACAGTTCTTGTAACAAAAGGGTATCATGGATGTAAATGTTGTGGATATTCTTTGAAGGCTAGGTGGTCCGACCACCTAAGAAAGCTATTGTATGACTACTTCAAGGTATTCCTCCCAAAAGAACACCCTTACAGAAGAGCAACATATGCTTTCAATCATAAACCAGAGAGAACCCAAAGGCCTGCAATAATGACACTAGTTGAATGTCTTAGAGAATATTAGAGAGAGAAGGAGGAGTTTGCAAAAATTCTCAATTCAAATGGGGAGCCTATGTTCGATGATACATAATTCTTCGACACTTACGTTGAGAAACTGACCATTGGGATGAAAAGGAGATATGTCTTTTATGAGCTCCGATATTGGGAGCATCTTAACATTGCCCACTTGCTAAATCCCATGCATATATTTATAAATGTTTCATCTTCTTTATGGGGGCACATATCATTAAAAGAAAATGACACATTGGTTGTTAGGAGAGATCTTATTCTTAAAAAACTAAAAAGAAACATTGGTCAAGACAAGAAACTAGAGGAGAGGCTGGTACCTCTTGGTCTTTCAAATAAGGTGATGTCCCATGGATTTTAAAGAAAGATGTTCTTTCTTTGGAAAAGGAAGTTATAATGGGTGTGAGGGTTACTTCTTTATATGGGTCTTCACTATGAATGACCATTTGTCAGGGTTGAAATCACATGACATTTGAACCTTCTAAGAGTATGTATGTCAAAAACATAATTTTATTATTTTTTGTTATTTTATGCAATAAGATAAAATATAATAAATTTTTGTATGTGTTTACTTTATATTGTCATTATCCTCTACTCATGTTCATGTGTGAGTGTGTGAACCATGACTTCCCCCAAGACCTACGATGTGCCATATGTAAATTAATTGTGTTTGTAATTGGAATCACATCAAAGGATATCCATATGGCTAGAATTCCATGGTGGCGTCAAGAGATCTGATATTGTTTGTATGTTTGAGAAGGAACTACCGCCGAGTTTCATGGACTTGCAGGTTCATCTTCTAATGTACCTAGTAGATGAGGTTGAATTAGTTGGGGCGGTTTCTTTTCATTGGATGTTCTTCTTAGAGAGGTACATGAAGAAATTGAAAAGTTTTGTTTGACAAAGGGAAAAACTTGAGGGGTCTATGGAAGAGGGGTACATATCATATGCATATTTTTATTATGTCAATGAGTACATCGAGCAGATCAACAACACACTAGGTGCGATGATTTGGGATGACAAAAGGGATGAAAACAAAAGAGAAGGGGAGCTTCTCCAAGCGAATGAAAAAAGGCGCATGATAAAGGGTATGTGACTTATCATTGGTCAAATTTCTACACAGTAACTATTCACACTGAACTTCGTATTATTGCATATTTTGATCTCATACATAATATATATGTTGGTTTGATTTCATCAATGAATTTAGAAATTGAAGACATCATCAAATTCATTCTTTATAAAATGGAAGTCACACAACCGCGGGTCACATTGTATGAACATAAGAGGAAATGAGATAGTGTCAGGAAATAATTCAAATAGTTGAATGGTAGAATCATGCTTATCTTGATCATTTAAAAGAAAATATGCCAATGACAAACCCTAATAGTTGGGTTGTTGAACAAGTCCGAGAGAAATACAACGCATATGGTTGTTACTTGTGTGTTGAAGAGGATGCGCTAAACATAGGGATTGGGTGCAACAACTCGGTAATAATCTCTTTTTGTACATTTTCAACTTCATAATGCACATTTGAATGGTAACATCTATATTTTATATCTTGATTATGTTCAGGTTATTAGACACATGACACTATGATTTTTCCACCTTTTTTATAGGTGCATTTGTTCCCATCTATATGGGCATATGGACATAATTTTCACACGGAGGATGTTGATGGTGTATGCATGACACAACACTGTGGAGTGGAAGTCGAGTTTTACCAATCTAGTGATGCTAGCCACTGTGCTCAAAACCTAATACAGGGGACATTAAGTTATGTCAGAAAGATACAAGAGATCATTAAAGTGGACTTCTCTTTGTTCCAATGTGTTATTTTTAAGTGCAAGTGGTGGGACAACTTTGATCGAAATAATGTAAAGGAAGATCAAGATAGTGGAATGATATCTATCAAATATATAAGGATGTGGCATGAAATTAGGGAGTCTTATGTTTTACCTAAACACTGCAACCACGTGCTTTTTTACCCAGATGTGTTGGATAGGGATTGGTGGTTCTTATTGAGACACGACCCTAGATCAAAACATATTTTTGAGAATAAAAATGTTATCATGCTAAGTGATGAATATAATGAGGGTGATCACAACAAAGAGTGATATGTACTTGTGTTATTTCATCATTTATACTAGTGTTGTATGTTTTTATATTCTTTATTTCACTAGTTATATTAGTTTTTATTCGTCTTGTTGGCATTTTATATAATTGTTAAGATACACAAACGTTTTTACACGTTTTTTTTTGCAATGAAAGCATTTTTACACTTAAACTGAGTATTTCCAATTGTGTAATTAAAAAATAAATAAATTAGTGTAATTAAAAAATAAATAAATAATATATATATATATATATATACTATATGTATATATTACATATTTGTTTTGAGTGTTGGATAGACATCATGATGGATCAAAAGATTGTAATTCGAAGCAGAAGTTATCAATTTATAACTATATTTTATTAAGATATCAATCTAAATATACTCATGTTATCTCCTTTCTCAAATAACATTGTAAATATAAATCTAAAATAACTCACAAAGTGATAGAAAATGGAGAAGGAAAATCATATATATGTGTGTGTGTGTGCGCGCGCGCTAAAAGGCCTACTACAACCATCGTCAAAGTTTTTCAATATAGTAAAATAACCTCCTTTATTTTCACTATGCAACATATTTCCATACGTATAAATGCAGTTTAAAGCATGGTGTACAGTATCTATGATAATAAAGATTCAACGGGACAATCCTTCTCAAATAGGAAAATGAGAAGAGTAGAACCAAAATGTAAAAATAGGGAATTTGGAAACAACATTGAAGATTTATTCTAGATTTAGATATTTATTGGTTTATTAATCAATTCACATGTTTTTTTCAGGGTTATTTCGAAATCAATATAAATAATGTAGTGATAAATCTATGAGGACTTAAACAATGAGAAATTGTGTATTAATATGTAAGATTAAATTCTTGACATGAGAGGTAAAGTCATATTTAATATATTTAAATTACATTTCTTGCAACATCATGTAAACTAAAATGAAGTCTTGTGCATGTATAAAATGTTGATTACATTTTTTTATGGACGAGAAGAGAAACAGATGGGCTTACATGGATGCATGAGAGGTTTTCATTTTTTCTTCATGGATAATGGAAGAGTTTTGACTTTTCTTTTCGATGGTAATTATAAATACAAATTGAATTAATAAATATTTTATGACTAAGAATTAAACGATAAATAATATGATGGTGATTAAGAGGCATTTGTTTGACTTTCTAATAGACTTGGCGATGCATTTTTTTTCCTATCTAGATTATGTAAAATAAATATCTATTTTTTGTATTTATAAGAAAATATTTAAAGTAGACATGTCTTTATCATTGTAAACATAATGTAATATTAGCTATGAGAAATGTGAAAACATGAATTTTAGTGACTATCTCCTCATAAGTATGTGGAAAAAATAATATTCCTTAAGTTGTTCATTAAGAAATAATCAAATATATTATTTGTCAAAAAGGTGAAACTAATATAGTATTATTTTTGTATTATTTAACTCATATTTATTATGAAAAAAAAAAAAAAATTAAACCAAATGGCAAATAAATAACCAAAATAGCACCAAAATGTTATATCTTTATTACTAGAAAAAAGTTCACTTGCCTCTTTAAGAGAGAACTTCCAATAGAGCAAATCCCCAACTACAAGCCTTATTTTACATTTCTTTATCCTCACCTTTAGAGAGAGAATTTTCTAATTTAAATTGGTAAGAGTTGCCATAAATATTAAATTTAAATTGCTTGAGACGCTCATAAGATTAGTAATAAATTATTTTTTATTAAAATAGAATTTTTCAAGTTATATTAAGTCTAAATTAATTATAGCCCATGGGGCTTTAGATTGACGGTGAATGGGTGCGTTGTTAAGGCACTCCTTGTGATAGATCACTGGCTCCCCCGTGGGTGCTTGCCTACCCAAAAAAAAATCTAAATTAACTATTAAAAAAATTGACTTAAGTTTTTTAAATTTAACAATAGATTGTATTTTTTAAACCAATATAGATCCATCTTAACAACAGATCTACTGAGAGAGGAAATTGTCTTTTAGAATGCAAAACTTTAGAAAAGATGTACATGTCAAAAGATTTAATCTCTTTTAGTGATACATAAATATGTGATTAAGATGGATCTATAGTGGTTTTCTATCTCTATTATAGATCAACCATAGTGTAATTTTTCATTGTTTAAATTGTATTTTTGAATAATTTTTTATTATTAATATTTATATTAAAAATTGAACGAGTTACACATTTTCATCTTAATAAGAAATAACTAAATTATTTTACCTTTAATTATTTTTTTCTTGTGAGTATTGAAATATTTTACTAATTAGGTAATGAATATGAATGAACTATCTAAGCAATAGAAAAATATTTATAGTAATTTTACAATTATAGTTTCAACCATACTAAACTTTGTAATTTATAAAAATATCTTTGCATTTGTTTTAAAAGTAAGTAGTTTTGCATGTAATTGCACATATAAAATTTTGTTATAACTTCGCCAATACATAATCTATAATAAACATTATTTCATAAAAATAAAAATCATGATGATAACCATCTAACAAACATAAACATCATCTAAAATTCACATTCAAATTCGCTAACATCATCTAATTATATACACTTCTAGCATATATAAGGGTCATTAGCTAGCACACAAATTTAATAATCTAACAAGACATCATCACTGTGATCACATCTAACAAAACATAAGCGTTGTAACTTAACATCATCACCACAAACATCCTCAAACATACATCTCATGTCAAATAACTACTATCACATACACATCTATCTGCAAACATATTAAATGACATATCTAACATGACATAACAATATACACATCAACACAAACATATAAATTAAGTACATCAACATGAACAAAAAAAATGCACCACACACACACACTCACATACATCTAAAAGTCAAAAAATTGTTATAAAATATTTGATACAATAGACGTAGTAGTATATATGCAAACAAGTCAAATAACTATTATAAAATCTTGATACAACAAACGTAGTAGTGGTAGCCTAGTCTGTAGCAGAAGATGATGGCTATTCAAGTATTTCCTCAACAGTCGAACTATGATGTGGAGGAGAAGGTGGTTGGTCTACTCTCTTAGGAGAAACATGAGGCACTGCCGCCAATACTGGGTGATCATCATGAGGTGAATGATAAGGAGGTGGAGTGTTAATTTTTTCTTAGGGATATATTGTTCTTTGCTTTGATAATTGCATTTCATCATTTACATATAGAATTCACCCCACAACATTAAAACATTATTCAGATTTACTTCATTATTCAACAACATATGCAACTATGTAGAAAGAACAACATCATCATCAATGCAACAGAACATAAAGGAAAAATAGAAGAAAAACATTCACACAAAGAGACACCAAGATTGGTCGAAGACTAGGGGAAAACCCACAATAGGGAAAACCCTTTCAAATTATTCTTCTTATTAGATCATCGTCGAATGATTCAGCAAATGAGAGTATAATAATCCATATCTTCAACCATAAACCTACCCAACAAAAATCAACTAAACAATATCCATGAAATGAACCCAACAATGTTAGTACTGAAAAAAATTTATTCAAAGGCGTATAATCAACTGTCATTGTTTGCGGTCAACTACCAAATCCTGTGGTCAATGAGCGAAATCTGCAGTCAACTGAAAAACCAAACCCTAGTTTCTAGTCGCATGGAGGAAGATTCATGCATGTGACTGAGAGCTTATATTCTCCCTTGAGCCTACAAGTTTGTGACTACAATTGAAATTTTCCTTTGATAAGCCTGCGACTGTGGCCCAAAAACCCTACAAACATGCACGAGCTTCGGACCCTGTAATCTCGAACCTATGCCAACCAATATCCACAAACTTTCCTCATACCTGTGTGAGCCAAAACAAAGAAAAGAATAAAAGAATGTCTCGTGATTACTGTACAAATTAGGCCGAGGTCACTTGTATTTATAACCTTCCAAGGGTGTCCAAATTGCTTTAGGGCTAACCTGATCAAATATGCACATGAGGGATTTTAATTCAAAAATACACTTTCCTTTGTTCAAATTGAGTGCTTCAATAGTCGAAATTGGTCCTCTCGAAAAGAGGAATCTAGTCCCATGCTTGGAATTTGTCACTAAGCTTCCAAATTAACACTCACTCACATATACAAAGAAATTCCAACAGCACCATGTAATCATCGCAAATATATTGTCATCAAATCATATCCAATCTCAAGTATCTAAATGTCATCATTATTCGTCTCTGCTCATCTCTTGCTTATTCCTACTTATCTCTTGATTATCCTTGCTCATATGTTGAAGATTATCGAATCTAAAGAAGACAAATTTGATATTGGAGGGGATCTCCTTCTACAACCCTTTATTCATCGAGGAGCCACAACTACCACCCGGAATCATTTCCAGTGAGGAGCCCAATGCTACTACCCATGAAACATCAATGGGGAGCCAATTCTACAACCCACATCAACATCAAAGAGCCTAGCTCAATCCATAACAACATTAGGGAGAATATCTCAACCTAAAACCACGTCAGAGAGCTTAGTCTCAACCCATAACTGAATAGGGGAGAAAATATCAACCCAAACATCACATTGAGGAGCACATCTCAACCCATAATCTCATGCAGGAGCTAAACATCTACAACCCCATGTCAAGAAATAAGTGATATAGGGGAGCACATCTCAACCCATCATATTTCCCAATGATCTTCCCAATAATTACCCTCAAGATTCATGTGGCGAAATGCCTGCATCATAAGCAACTTGGGTTGTACAACCCCAAGTACATTTTGAACCAGTTGGCCATACGGGGAGCGATATTCCCAACAAGCCCAACTTGTGGGTATGATTCCAACTGGGGTATACTCTGCATAGACCAAGATAGTGGAGCTAACATCTCTAACCCTATGGGTGACAGATAGGGGAGCAACATCTATGACCTATTGTCCATATATCCCTCAACCCTAGGAACCATCCATCTCAATTCCTCACCCCAAGAGCTCAGACAACATATCATCGTGATCATATATGGTAATCATCATGGCGCAATAACAGTAGTCTCTGATTCATGCAGGAAATCTAATCAAGTATTATATTAGAAAATATATATATATATATATGTGTGTGTCACAAAAGGATACCTTACTCATCCTCCCTCTCACAGAGGCAAACACCACAAGCCTAATCTTGTCTCGTACAACAACACTATCTCAATGAAGGAATCCCAGTCCTAGCTATATACAAGATTCTTTGGAAATTGGATACCAATCAATATTGTCACAATGCATCCCTGTCATATCCAAAATCTGCTCAAACAACTCTCCAAAGGCCTTCTTCAACCCACCTCATAGCTAATTATGCCAACAACATCATACTCAACCTTGGTCGTGCTTAAAGCTCCAAACTTGTCATCCAAAAATATCATGGAAAATATCATACTAAAGTAGCACCCATATGTGCTCATCTTCATCAATAACGTTCCCAATTAATATCAGTATCTCCATTGAATCACGTATCATAGGAAGAATATCTCATATCAAAAACTTGATCGTCCCATGCAAATATCCCGAAGGGTGTTCAATGGAAACTTAATGTGTATGAAGTGGCTCAGTCATGAATCCACTCTAGTTTTTCTATGAAAAATATATATATGCGGATGAGTGCTCATAGAAACATCAAATATTCAATCAGTTATCAGTTTCCAAGGGAGGTCTAGCAATATTTACGCATAATTCAATTGGAGTGTCCACAGATTTTTATTTCCAATTTCCAACAATTCTTCAATAGCTTCATGATATATATTTTCTTTTCCAAACTTCAGAAAGTGATTTATTATGGCATGATTCATTATTTCAAGCTCCTGAATCCAACTTCCTCGTACTTTGATAATCAGAGACTCATTACCTATCAAGAGTAGACCATCAGCATATAAAACCAAAATCAAAGTCATACCTTGGACCCCTTATGAAGTAGAGGTTCAGATTGACACGTGTTCATGGCTTCACCAAATAATTCTCAATGCAAACATGCCAGGCTTGGGGAGCTTGATTCATATAATGCTTTATGCAAACATAACACTTCACCAAACCAATATGCTTAACCTTATACAAATCAATACTTTTATTTACCAAGCACTATCCAATCAACCTTTATCAAACCATCCTTATGCATCATTTATGCCACTAGATGCAAATGCATACACCAAGGATAAGTCATGCATGTTCCATCCATTTATTTTGAGATTACTTCATACTGAATCATAATTGTTTATACTTCAATCAATGTGCCAAATAAAACGAGGCAAATACAAAATCAACATTAGGCACTAAAAGTTATTATGCTCATATAACATTGTCATCAACGTAAATCATCAGATATCAAGTAAAATCATTATCATTAAGTAAAAACCTTATTTTGTTATCACAGTAAGTTCAATCAATCCATAACCCAAAAACATATGAAGCATCAAGTCAATGTTCTAAAGCATTTTTATGAACTATCAAGCATTATGTCATTGCTCATCTATACTAGTCAACCAAATCTTGTCAAACCCTTGCAACTGTTATCAAACACTATCATACACTAGCCTCAATGGTTAAATCATAATGGCATATTGATATGCATATTTTGGTCACCTGCAACACACGTTTAGTCACATCATAGTAAGTCAAACATTTAAAATTCCCTTATGATGTCTGCTCCATATCTGTAGGGTTGTCATACTCTTGGCGCATTCATGATTTTATGCATAAATCTTCACATTTTGTGACCTACAAGCATAACCGCACCCATAGGATTTTTTTGTGTAGTTTTGAGGTTTATATCCGTACTGATAAGGTTTCGTCCTTGCAGTTGGGGTTTAAACTAAGGGAAATCTGTCTTCTCAAACTAGAACTTGTTGCAGACTATCAACATCATATATTTAGTCTATTTATGTCAAAAATTCTTACTTCAACAATAAATAATATTCTATACATATAATGCAAATGATATTAGGTGTACGGACCTTATGGGGATATTCTCCCTCTTAATGAGAAACCCCTTCAACCATTATTATTCAAGTCATCAACCTGTCTATAATATTGTAATGTATCAAAATTGTTAGATCATAAAATCAAGTTATATCAGATTCTAAAACATATATCCATCGTGGTCATATCATGTCAGCATTAACTACTTCATCATCACATCAAAATTTCATCAAGGGTTAGGGTCATATGATTAGGGAAACTGACAAGTGTATTATCATACTTCAAAGATTATGATCACTTCTTAATCATAAAGTCGCAACATCCAATCTGTCCACATGTCATAATTACCAAGATAATCAAGGTCAACAAGAAGATACTAAATATCAATCTTATTGTTACACTTCTATCATCATGGTTATCATGAACATTATCAATATTATCAAGCTACCATAGATAAGAATCAATGTGTTAGCCTTCTATATGAAATCCATCATGTCTATAATGAAAGATACGTGCCAAATATCAAGTATACCAATATATAAAAAAAAACATTGTAGATTTACCATGACTAAAATGTAAGATACTTGACCAATACCAAGTGGACCATTTCATCATAAATACCATGAATCAAACTTTTTTTCATATGCATACATGAGCCATTTGTGAAGTGATATCCTCATCGTACCTTAGGGCTTACCTTGCCATCCAATATTTAGTTTTAAGAATACACCATACATACCCTGTAGTATTCAAATACCTACGCAACTTCTAATTTGGCATTGGTAGCAAGATCACTTTGTCAACTTCCTTGTCATGGGAAACTGTAGCTCTTTTCTTCCTAAACTAGTCATCTTTTCCTGCATCTCAAATGATCCTCAAGAAGGATCGACTTATCACATCTCATCAAGAGGTTAGAAGTATCCAAAGACTCAAATATACATGTAGGAAGTATAAGTAATAATCAAAACAATAATCAGATCAATAAGCCTAAACAAAAGTAAAGAAATAAAAAAGTAACATAAAAAAAGGTACTTATCTTTTAATGAGAGGAGCTTAACTCCCTCTTGAACTAGCCTTTAAGAATCGTGACTATCCATTTTCCATATAATGTTGTTTCCTTCAATATTTCAACCAACTGAATCAGCAACCAAGCCTAATAAAGACTACCCCATCTAGGACTTCATCAAATATGTCACAAATGCTTGTATATCTTCACATTAGTCATGCTAGGGTTTCTGAATTGCATATCTTAATCCAAGGTTTTTTCCAAACCCTAACCTCATAATATCCATCAAACCCTAATACACAAATTGCTTAGGGTTTCTTCAAACCCTAGTATTATTTTAAGTCTCCACCATCTTCTCTTGCTTTCGTAAATGGTGTCTGCTTCAATGACTTTTCTTCAGCCTAGCTCTAATACCATGTTAATTTTTTCTTAGGGCTATATTTTCTTTTCTTTGATAATTGCATTTCATCATTTACATATAGAATTCACCCCACAACATTATAACATTATTCATATTTACTTCATTATTCAACAACATATACAACTATGTAGAAATAACAACATCATCAATGCAACAGAACATAAAGGAACAATAGAATAAAATCATTCACACATAGAGACACCAAGATTGGTCGAAGACCAAGGAAAAACCCACTATGGGGAAAATCGTTCCAAATTATTCTTCTTATTAGATAGTCATTGAATGATTAAACAAATGAGAGTATAATAATCTATATCTTCAACCATAAACCTATCCAACAAAAATCAACTAAACAATATCCATGAAATGAACCCAATAATGCTAATACTCTAAAACCCTTATTCAAAGGTCTGTAATCAACTGTCACTGTCTGTGATTAATTACCGAACCCTGTGGTCGGTCAACTAAAAAACCAAACCCTAGTTTATAATCACATGGATGAAAATTCATGCGTGTGACTGAGAGCTTCCAGTCGCTCCCTTAAGCCTACAAGCCTGCAAATACAATCAAAATTTTCCTTTCACAAGCATGCGACTGTGACCCAAAAACCCTAAAGACACGAGCAAGCTTCGAACCTTGTAATCTTAGATCTATGTAAACCAATCTCTGCGAATTTGCCTCAGATTTGTGTGAGCCAAAAACAATAAATGAATAAAAGAATGTCTCATGTTAATTGTACAAATGAGATCAAGGTCACTTGTATTTATAACCTTCCAAGGGTGTCCAATTTTCTTTAGGGCCGCCCTGATCAAATATGTACATGAGGGATTTTAATTCAAAAATACACTTTCCCTTGTCCAAGTTGAGTGCCTCAATAGTCAAAATAGGTACTCTTGAAAAGAGGATTATGTCCCATGGTTGGAATTTTTCACTGAGTTGCCAAATTAACATGGAGTATTACTAGAAGGATCACTGACACCCTAACCATGATCTGACAAGGTAGTACTACTAATAACATCACCACCCTCATCATCATGATCTGATGGTGTAGCACTGGGTGCAGACTCATGTGACATATCTGTTGTCCCATGCCCATCCCTCCTCACTATTAGTATCCTAGTAGCTTTGATGATATGACGCATAAGACATCATATCGCACAAACAATCCCTGAAGAGCTCTAGGAGCCTAGAATTTTCCCTGATGTCTAAAGCCCTCACAGGGTAGATTCCTTCCTCAACCAAAAGCCTAGATATTCGGTCACAATACTCCATCTTGAATCACACACCAGCCCTACACACCCACATGCTCGCACTCCTTTGCATCTGAGGATGTGCCTCACCCTCTAGGGCCTCACCCATCTAATCTGGACTTATGCAGGAACACAACAAAATACATATATAAACATAAACACATAGATGCAACAAAAATAAAACTTCATTTCATTAATATTAAAGAACTGAAATATGCCTACATACAAAATGGAAATTAACTAGCTCGGGCGATGGTAGGTTATCTCTGAGAAGAGATTTGTCAGCTACATGCCTCTAAATTGTGTTACAATGAGGCTCGAAGGCCTATTTTTGATTGAAAAATAATGTAAAACCCTAAACATCCAAAAACTTAACCCTAGGAGATGAAGCACCAAAACTATAGGCCCCATTGGGGTAAATTGGTAAATCAACTTCACGAGGTCGTAACTCTGGCATACAAAATATATAGTACACAACAATAATTAGACAATTTCATTAAACAATTTAATAAAACAAATTAAAGAATGTGTCAGAATAAATTTTATTCTAATTAATTAAGACAATAAAATGAAACTAGATTAATTTATAGAAAACGTCAATATTACCTCTATCATCTGCAGGCTCATCTGATGTGAATAGGATGTTGTGACACTGTCTCCAATCCATCCCTATGGATAGACATGACACCAAGAAAAACATGTGTTCATCCTCATTACGTAGTAGCCCTAGTGCCTCAGTGGAAATCCTGGCCGAATACTCTGCTAGAACCCTCTTAGGCATCATCACACCCCACATGCGCATCCACACCTGAGTCATTTTCCTAGGAGGGTGACGGTCGAAAGTAGGCCTTGTCTCTAGAAACCTCTCAAAAAATAAACAAAAGAGCTCTGAAGCAAAAGCGAAGTTCATCCTCTCATGTATCATGGCACAACATCTATCTAAATCCCTACAAAATTGTCACAAAAAATGGCAGACCATCTAATACATCGTGGTGCCTACACCAAATAATCAACATAAAACAAAAGAAGGCAACTAATGCACTGGCCATCACTAGTATTGTTTTCAATGGTACTCGCTAATAGTAACATGCACTTAACTTATGTGCATCAAAAGAAGCAATCCATAGTTGTCCAAGAGACACCTAAAAATCTGTTGGATGCACTACATGAGCCCCAACATATCTCTAAGAGTAGACAAGCTAACTCTCTGCTACAACACCATGGGGGACATCAGTGAACTAGGGAAAATCCTCCCCTCTCATGGATAGGTTAGTGATAAAATATATGTCCTCCTTGGAGGGCCTATACCACGTGTCAGGACCGACATGGAAAGACTATTGGTGGACATCCCACTGACGGATCAACTGTGCCAACAAGCCAAAGTGCGCCTTCAGGGATGTAGCCTCCTCATAGTACTTAATGAGTCCTCCATTCCTCAAGAGCGCTTGGGTCATTGTGTTAATAGGGTGAGGGTATAAATCTCTCTCCACCTCTCATGCCTCCCATGACCAAACAACATTGTATTGGTACGCCATTTGCTCCCGCTCTTGTTGTTGCTCCCCTTGTTGATGTCTCTACTGCATGATTGACATATAAAATACATCAGCCTCATACATAAAACATTTTTTTTATTAAATGAAAAATTTATTTATAAATATGGACATATAACTTTCAATTAAAAAAAATCATCCACGGTGCGCCCAAAAAACGGTAATGCACCAACACCATTGCGCCATCAAACACGAAAGAACCAACAATAGTGCGTACATACATATGACACACCACTTTTGGTTCGCATACATACAAACACATTCGTAATTTTATTATTATTATTATTATTATTTTTTTTTTTTTTTTTTTTTTTTTTTTTTTTTTTTTTTTTTTTTTTTATTTTTTTATTTTTAATGCAGTGCATCGAGACAATTTTACATACCAATGCATATGTATAACCTTTTCACATCGAAATGAAACATTCAAGTTATCGAATACACTGTGCCATTTGCTTAATATTATGTGGGTAGCGTCTTTGGTAAATATAAATGCACCAGGAATAACTTAAAACCGTATGCATAGACGTACGAATTATAGTTTTTCCCGGTGCATTGTAAATTACCAAACACATCGAGAACACTATGGTGCATTAAGTTCATGCACCGAATTGCGGTGCACTCTGTAAATTTACAGGGTGCACCGCAATTGGTGTGAGCCAAACCTATCGAAGCACCGCGCAAGATTTTTTTCTTTAAAAAACAATGGATTTTTTGACCTAATTTTCAATTCTAATCCACACAAAAATTAAATTAGAGGGAAACATAAACATTCGGGGAGGCATATTTGACACATAAATGGGAAAAACAAATTTCACCACCATTTGAGCAAATTTGAAAGCCACTCACTGAGCACGGGACATAAGGATGGTGAGCAATAGAAGCACTAATGATAGGGCACTTGAGTGAGGCAAGAGTGACACCGATGCTTCAGAGCTCTACAACACTGCAAATGGTAAAAATGAAATTTACAATTGGCAGGATTTTTTTTTTTTATTTAACTATGTTTCAGTGCACTATTGTAACCACACCAGTGTACTATTTCTAAGCGCACCACATTTAAAAATAAATAAAAACCCTATAGCGATGCTTTTGGTATGTATGCACCAGGGTGTTTTAATATATGAACAACACTGATGCATCATGGGCATATAACATTGAAATGGTGAAAATAATTTCAAGACCAATATTTTTTAAATTTAACCTTTGTCATGTGCTATCGACTAGTATAAGCATTGGTGCCTTGGTAGTTATGCATTAGGGCATTTTAATACTCGAACAACACTGGTGCTTCGTAGGAATATAATACTGAAATGGTGAAAATAGTTTTATGACTACACTTTTTAAAGTTAACCTTTGTTCGGTGCTACCGAGTAGTGTACGCACTAGTGTGTCATATATAGGTGGCACACCGTTGTTTTTATTTGTATAAAAAATAACGCTTTGACGATGCATCACTCTCTATTAAACACCAGGGCTTTTAGTGTACTATATTGTGTACGCACCGAGGTGTTAGTGTACTTGTTTAGCATTGGATCATTGTAAGAGTATAACATCAGACTAGACAAAATGAATTTTACGATCGACATTTTTATAAATTTAACCCTTTTCTGGTGCTATCAAGTCGTATATGCACTGGTGCACTTTATGTACTTAGCTCACTGTTATTTTATTATTCTTAAAAAAAAAAAAAAAAAATTTAAAAATTGCCACGGTGCAACATGCCCTATTATGCACTAGTGCGTATATGTATAGTAACACACTAGTGCATTGGTTTATTAGCGACACACCATTAAAAAACATCCACCTGCCCAATTCTACTAGTGACCTCCGCTACAAATGGATTTTTGAGCTATTTTTTATAGAGGATTCAACAAAAGCCTCCACTAAAAGGTCTTTTCCTTGTAGTGTTTGTACTTCCAAGTACATATTGAACTTGGTTTTTGATAGACATGTATTGGTCACTATTGAAATTTGACATTCATTCTTTCCCATCAAATACAAAATTTATAAAAACCAAATATTTTCATGATAATTTACAAATTCAAGTTTTGATTTTACATTGATATGGATTTATAGTGTCAAAGTTTTTGAAATAAGAGATTAATGAAGGTTGTGTAAGAGTAAGTAATAGTCACATTCCAAAAGGCAATGGAAAGATAAAGTTAAAAAATACGTACTATGATTGAAAAATAAAAAAGTTTGTTTTTGTTTTAAGTTCAAACTTCCATTCTCACTCTCTCAATGTTTCATAAAAATAATTAAAATTTGAAATGAATATAAAAAATTTAAACACTAATCTATGAAAATATATATATATGATGCCACAATAATATATATTTAATATCATAAGAGAAATAGTAAATATAACATGTTTATAAGAAAAAGATAATGAGAAACTTGTTTCCCAACTTATAAAATCTACAAATTATACAATATATTTCACATCATTGTTAATAATACTTTTTTCAAAATCAATTTAAAAAAAAAAAAAAATTACATAATTTTCAAATATCTACATAAACATCATTTTCTATATTCAACACAGTGAATACACCATATCAATTCAATGTATTGTTAATCCTCACCCTACTTAAATTATAAAACACACAAAATTTATTTTTTATTTTTTTATTTTATATACTAATTTATTTATACAAAATATTAATAAAATTTTGACTTTCAATTATAAAAGACCTTGTTTCTTTAAATGCAAAATACAATTATATTACTTCTCTAAAAACTCAACAAAATACACTACCGACTATAAAATATGCATAAGTGTTCATTACTTAATAAAATTAATTTAATTAATTATTTAGACTCTTCTCTTTTCATATTAATTATAAAATTTTGAGTGTGGGAAATGAGTTAAGTTAACATCACATTATTATTAAACCATGAAAAAATAAAATGTATTAAAATAAAAGGTGATATTCATTTTTTTTTCTACGTAAACACTAATTATATTAATAAAGTAAAAATATAGTTACAATGCGGTCAAGACCTCAGAGGAGGTTCAGGACGGTCCAGCAGGACAAATAAACAGTCCCAGAATTGGGATTTACCAGATACAAAAGCCCAGGGCTATATAGAGAAAACAGGCCAGAGTGATATATCTCATAAAAAGACGGATTATAATCTGTGACCATACTAATTGGATTGCCCAGATATTCATGAACAAAATTACAGAGCCAAAAAATTAAAACTATAACATAGCTACATGCCTGAGGCAGAAAGATGTTGACAGAAGCCATATAGGCATAACAAAAAAGAGTGAAGAACAGAGAGAGGACCAAAGAAGCAACCATAACCTAGGAATCTTCAAACAGCAGAATCGTTTTTCGGAATCTCCTCCTCCACAGGGCAAGGATAGCCCATCCACGTGTCGTCCACATTATCCTTAAGAGATGAGTCGCTGCCGTCTGGAGGAGCTGCCAACTGTCGCATGTTATCTGAGCCATCTGCCGGTCGAGCAAAGACTGGAACGTTCTGTTGATTGCCATCAGGAGGCTTGGAGATGTCGTTGGCATTTCCTTCAGCCTGCAAATTGCCACAATTGAACCCGAAACCCACATCTACCCTCTGCTGCCCGCTACTTCCTAGAGACTGAGTTGAAGGGGTGTTCACATCAACAGTAGGCCGAGCTTCTTCCTCTGAGAAGATTACCGTAATGCTGGCCGAGAGAACAGGTCGATAGAGGCGATTGTGAAACGTGAAATGAGTGGTTTGAAAGGAATTGTGCAGGAGCGACTTGCTGGTTTCTAAGGTAGGTGAAGCCGAAGCCAGAGGGATGACAGGCGGAGCAGCAGGCTGAGAGCGCCCACGGCCTCCACGACCGCCACCTCGGCGGCAACTACCACGATGACGCATCATGGACAAAGTAACAGGATAACTGGGAGGAGGAGAAGAGCAGGGAACAAAGCAGATGCCAGTGTGAGGGTGGCTGTAATGCCTGAAGAACCAGACATGCAGCGCCACCTTCATAGCACTACAAGAATGTAAAACCGGAGGTAGTTGCATGGGGGGAGGCCAGGGGTAGATATTGACAGGGAGAGCCGAGGTAGCCATTAAATCAAAACCTGGTGAAATGTCTCGAACCCTCTGCACATTCAATTCCACGTGAGAGATGATCCGCCTGGATTCAATATGAACCGTTTCCATTTGCGGGAGGGCCTGGGAAGGTGCACTATTCTGCCACCTACTGTACCAGCTGCCGCCAAGACGCTGATCCTTCATAAATTGAAATTTAATGCACCCGCATCCGGGTAGGTGATATTCATCCTTTATTTACACTACAATATTATCAATATCAATATATATATATATATATAATAAAAATAAAAAATAAATAAATAAAAATGATAAATGTTAACGTCCACTGAGATCAAAATTTGGTCTATCAGACCTAAAGAAACAAATTATTTAGTTTGATTTAAGATTTTATTCTTATGCTCAAAAAGCTTGGAGAGAAGCCTCCCAAGCTCACTGTAATTTTGACAATGTAAAAGGCTGGGAAGGTCAGTATTGCAACAAAGATTTTGAAATTGAGATCTAATGTGGTTGTACACATGGCACTCTAAGAAGAAGTGATTTTCATCCTCGATGTTCATATTCTCACAAAGATGGCAGAACCATTCCATCCATGGTGTTTTAGGAACTGCCCAACGACTTGTAGAATTTTCACTGTAGATCACCTGATATATGCAATGTCCTAAAGCATAATACTAGATCTGCTTCTACCATAAACTTTGCGAAAGCTTAAAAAAATATGAGCATCATCAAGCATGAACAGATATAACTGAGAATCAGAAGTAATCAACCATAACACAAAAGATATAACACTGGGGAAAGCACCAGCCTAAAACCCCAACTCTGTATTATCATACAAGTGAAAATCTTGTTCAAGTTACAAAAAGAATCAGCTCTCAAGCTATCCTTCTCTCTCTATAATCAAACACTCACAAACTCAATAGACATAGAATATATCTTCCTCAAACCCTCCAAGCCTCATATTTCCTTGTGCAGTTTTTAATGGGGTCCAATGTTGTCACATGTGTGAATTGGCCTCATCACACTCATTGCAACCTATGATCCAACTGCGCAATCCTTAAGGAATAATATTCCATTTGCATGCAAGGAATATTCTGTTATCACTCAGGTTGTCCCTAAGCTCCTGAAGGGATACGGCCGAGGTAACCACAAACCAATATTTGGATTGCAGGTTCTAGCCCACCTGCAATCAGAGAGGGCTCTCTCTTAATGATTTAGCTTTGTTGATAATGATTTTAGGCTAGTTATTGGGTTTAGGGGTTTTGATTTTTTTGTTTGGATGGAAGATGAATATGAGGCAGATAATTCCAAGCAGAGAGGCAAGGGAAATTGTGATAAGTTTCAAACCATTGGGCATGGAGTCATGGATTGAGGCTTGTTGTTGCGTTTTCTTGGTCACAAGAGGATTATGGAGCGGGATAGCTACACATAAAACAATACCAATTTGCTGAAAAGATGGGATGAAAGTCAGTGATGAAAGGCAATCAAGAATCTTTCATTAACTAACAGGGAAAGAGGTGAATGAATGGTTATCTAGGAGCAGTTAAGAATTCTTAAACTGACATTCATATGTGAAAGAAACAGCGTAAACAAGATCATTTAAGTATGCATGTTCATAACTATTCCTAATGAAAACATGGAGAAATTGCAGAAACTGAGCCTAGGGTGCAGCCAAGCAAATCCTAAACTATTCTTCTTTTCTGCAATTTAGATGGTGGATTGATGATAACACAAACATAAAAACTAAACAGAGTTAAAGAAACACTTATTGAACCATGTCGAAGCACAGGAATTCCATAGTCACTCCTCGACCAGTTAAACACAGCGGACAGTTTCAGAATCCATGCTTTCAACAATCTTTGATTATAGAAAGTATCACATTTACAGTGCGAGTCTCTGCTCGAGCAAAATATCGAACTAACAAAGATCAAACAACCAACCAACCAACTATTTTTCAGGGTGGTATATATAAGCAAAATATCTAAAGTTATTTATTACAACCGACCTAACAGGTCTGCAGGAAAAAGCTTTCTAAACCTAACTTATGATGGAATTAACTGTAAGTAAATCTTCTTTGGGTTGCGCCAGTGGCAGCTGGATCAAAATTGAGTTAATGTGATGTCCTCTGTGGCTTGGTGCAGTGGTTCTGTCATAACTGTGCATTGAGTTCTGGTCCACTGATCTCTTGTGAGTTTAATGTGCATTCATTTGTGCTGGTGAGCTTTCAATGCGTCCTCAACTGCTTCTTGACTTTTAGGGCTTTCCTTTTAATGCTAGATTTGCCTCGAGCCCTGAGAAAATCTCTTCTGATACACTTTGCCGCTACTCTGATACTCTTTGACATGCTTTTTATCTTCACAAGTGCTCTAATACTCTTTAACCTCTGAACTGGGTCTCTCTCTGTCTTCATATACGTTTAAATTGGCAAAATTGGGCCTTTTCTGCCATTTTCGGTGCAAAAAGGGCCGAGGAATCAAAAGATTCCCTAAAGATTCTCCAATATGGCTCATTTCCCGAAAACTTCCTCTGTTTTTCATTCCGGAGCTCCGAAGCTTGACTTTCGCGCTTGTGCATTTTTCCGTTTTTTTTTTTGCTGCTGACGTCAGCTATACGTCAGCAGTGGGGTCCTCTGGTACGGATGTGACGTCAGCATGGGGTGACGTGGCAGTACAGCGGGGTGATGACGTGGCGGGACACGGTGATAGGTGACGTGGGCCAGGCGCAGGCAGGAAGGGGTGAGGTGGAGCCGACGTGGCGGGATGACGCGGCGCTCCTGTTACATGAGGGGAGGGCGGTTTTGGCAGGGCATCGGACCGCTTTTGATACGGAAGCGGTTTCTGTCAGGAGCGGCCCGATGCAATGAGAAGCCGCCAGCTGTCCCGGTGTATGACAGTAAAACCGTCGGACATCGGGTGCTAACGTGCCCACACAAGAGGGTGCCCGATATGAACAAGGGCTATCGGATCTGGGGGAGGAGATCTGACGGTGGACGGGCAGAGAAAGTGCGCGGGGTTTAGTCAAAGAGCGTGCGCAATAAACCTTTAATATTTCACGGCGTGGGTGGGTTTAGACTTTAGAAAAATGGTGTAATGGGTTTCGGCGCTTGGTGATTTATTAACCAAAATTAATAAATTCCAAAATACAATGCGCGGGGAGGGTTTTTTGCTTTTGGAAGGGGGTTTTTTGTGTTTTGGAAGGAGTCCAAACACCTTGGGGGGGAATTTATGCAGAGATGGGGCTCTTACTAAGGTCCAGATGACCTAGTAATTCCCAGGAAGATATTTATGGTTATGTTTCAACCAGGGGGAGGGGATATTTACATAGGGGAGCTATTAACATAGTCTTAATAGGGGGAAGGGAAAATAGATAGGGAGTTAAATAATAATGTCAGTAGTTAATATGAAAATGACAAGAAGAGCGCTAAGTTTCAGAGATCTTAGGCTTTGAAGGGGAGATAGAACTTTGTAGAGAAGTATGGACCCTCCTTGAGTAAAGCAGACCTTTACCAAGGCTACTGATATGGAAAATGATGAAGCTAAGAGGTATCAAGCAGATCTTGACCTCTTTAGGGGAAATTAGTAAATGATTTAGGGAGTAAGAAGAAGAGGAAGTTAGTCATGCCTCGCTTGAAGTCCTTCAAATGGGAACTGCCTGCTGACTGTGATCTAACATTTTTTCTTCTTTTTGGTTTGGGTGCAATTGGACTTGCACACCCAGCTTTTCAACTTTTTCTTTTGATGTCTTCCTATCTACAACTACACTTATTTCTTCCAAGGACCCAGATTAAGCAGTTGGGCTCCTTTGGTTCTCTACCTATCTAAGAATCTGCCAATATTAGGTTGTTTGGACAGATTATTAATTCTCTATATTCTAAAACAGGAAATTGAAACCTAGGGAGACCAAGATTAAGCTGTTTGGACCTCCCTTTAGCTGAAAATTTGTACAAAAATGAAATAACTCTTCAAAATTGGAATGCAATAGATGAACTTTGATTAGCATTCTCTCATGGCCTCTTTTTTTTTGTGACTGTTAGCAAATATGGAGCATTGCAGCATGCAAAGTATGACATATTTGGCCTGTAAAAATGTCCATCATGAAATATGAGTAACCTGCTGTAGCAGGAGGCTAACCGTGGCTCCACTTGGGGATGGCTTCTCCTTGTGAGAAGCCAAGAACAGTAGGTCAGACTGCCTTGATCTTCTGTTGTTGCTGTGTTTTTGAGAACTTCTTAGTGTTGAGTGATTAGATAAATTTGAAATTTGGACTGCACACAACACTTTCCCTCAACTGATTAGCTGGTGAATTATGCTACACCACCTACTTTCTTCTGCGTGCTTTAGAATTTAGCATGTTACCAAAAATAAAATAAAATGCTGATATATACAACCATTTATGTACAGAGAATAACACCGCCTGTTCTTTCTTAATCAAAGGGATCATGGTAATGTTTTAGCATTTGGCCATTAACAGGACCTTCCTCAGCTGTGCTGCCATCTAGAGATTTGAGAAAATATGTGTTGTTGCCTTGCACAGTGCTGATAATGTATGGCCCTTTCCGCAGAAAATCGAATTTTGAATGCTTGCCCTTGTCCTCTCTTCGTGAATCCCATCTTAGAACTTTGTTGCCAACCCAGAAATCCTCTACTTTAGCTTTCTTATCAAACATCCTTTTGAGTTTTTCTTGCAACATTTGAGCTCTGTCATACACTTGTTCTCTGGTATGCTGAAGATGAATGGTTTGATTTACTCTTCTCTGCATGTCATTTGGTTCAGCCTGAATTTCCTGCAACAGATTGATAGTAGGAATGCCCAAAGATGAAGGAAATTTGGCCTCCATGCCATATACTAGCTCATAAGGGCTCATCCCAATGGATTTCTTAGTTGAAAGTCTGTCTGCCCATAGAGCATTTGTGAGCTTCCTATGCCAGTTCTTTTTATTTTCCTCTAGCAGCTTCTTTATGATGTTGATGAGGCTGTTGTTGGATGATTTGGTCAACACATTACCTTGAGGGTACTAGGTTGTGGAGTGGCCCAAGGTAATGTGGAATTTGTGGCAGAAGTTGATGATCTTTTTGGATTTGAAGGCAGCAGCGTTGTCAGTGATAATATTTTCAGGGCAGCCAAATCTGGAAAGGATATTGCTCTCAAGGAATTGGATAATGGTGGAGTCATTGGCTTGTCTACATGGGATGGATTCAATCCATTTAGTGAAATAATCAGTGGTTGTTAGAATCCACTTGTGCTAGCCTGAGGAAGAGGGATGAATTTCTCCAATGAAGTCGAGACCCCATTGTTGAAAAGGCTTTTCGGTTGAAATGGGCTTAAGGGGCAGAGGCAGTAATTTTCTTTTCCCTTCAAAGATTTGGCATTTGTGACATGAAACAGCAAACTTCTTGACATCTGCAAAAAGAGAGGGCCAATAATAACCAGCCCTTAAAATCTTGTCAGCAGTGGACTTCCAATATAAGTGTCCTCCACAGTCCCCTGCATGGAATTCTTTCATGATGCTGTTAGTTTCATTCATAGTCAAACAATTAAGCAATATTCCTTCATAATTTTTCCAAAACAAAGCACCACCTATGACACAAAAATTTGATGATTTCATCCTTAAAAATCTTTTCTTGTTCCTGGAAAATCCTGGGGGAGCACATAGGTTTAACAATACAAAGCAAATATCAGCATACCATGGGGATTGCAAAAAGGTTTCACTGATCTATGGAGTCGCCAGCTCCGGTTCATTTTCCAGTTGATTAATGTCTAAGGCTTGGAAATTTGTTTCGGACATTAGTTTGGCTAAACCTTGTCCTTTTATCAGCTTGGTAGGTTTTATCTCAATGTCATATTCAAGAATGCTGGCAATCCACTTGCCTCTTTTGCCTTCTAG
>APFE030085542.1:0-12740 GCA_000404065.3 Pinus taeda
AATAGAAGCAATAGATTTGTGAAGCAATAGGAGCAAGAAGCCAAAGAGGAGAAGCCATCATGAAGTCAAAGATTAAGAGGAAGAGTTCATTGGAAGCCATCAAAGAAGCAGATTATCGAAGAAAGAGAAGCAGGTTATCGCATATACCCAAGAGTAAGAGCCATATTGGAGGAGTTAATAGTAATAAACCGTGAAAACTCTTTAAATATCATAGTGCATCAGAGAAATCAATATCGGTGGCTTTATTTCTTTATTATGTGTGACATTGAATCCCTCGACTACGATATGTAACACGGACCCGATAGCCCCATTACAATATGTCTTAATATGACATCACATCTTCCATATCGCAAGCCCCTTTAAAGCCTTACCACAATGAAATCCGCTAATTGCGATATGTACTGCGGACCCGATCATTTTATGGTAATAACTCTATTGAAATATCGCATCCAGTGCATTACAAGCTTTAAAGCCTTATCATGTCGAAGCCCCAATTGTGATAGTATGCAGACCCGCTACACCATTATAATACATCCTAAGGAAATATCACATATCGCAAGTCTTGAAGAGATGTAATGATGGAAAACCGATGATTGCGAAAGAATTGGAAATGATCCGCTCATTCAGAAATAGGGGCATTGGCAATGCTATATCGTGAAGCCAAAGGGTTGTGATTGCAATATTTTTATGAAGTTGCAATTGCAGGATTAAAGGAATGACTCTGATTCTCATGACGTTGCAATGACAGGATTAAACGAATAACTTTGAATTTCATGAAGGTTGCAGTTGCAATTAATGTGATAACATACCATCTGGGACCTCCATGTGGGTATAGCCTTTGAAAAATATTAAAAAAAAGGGCCTCTATGATAAAATATTTTAATGTGCAAACTATAAGTCGGCTTCTCCTCCCAATGAATGTGTCTTTTGGTTATCGGCAAAACTCATATATACAAGTTGAAACGCTTCACTTCAGGTAACGGATTTTGGGCATCTATCACAGAGAAGAAGGACAGTTCACAACTCGTGAATGTGAATTAGCATAAGAAAGGAAGCCAAAGGGTCTAGTGAATGAAAGTGGAATTCGAAGGTCGAGCGACCGAAGAAGGAAGCCGAAAGGTCTAGCGGAAGACGAAGGTAAAAACATTCTTTTGATTGGGTTAATCTTTGAAAGGCTTAGATCTGTGATAAATTAATCTATGGAAGAAGTACATAACGCAATTTTTGAAGAACAATTCTGTGAAAGGAAATAAAGTTTCATTTGTCATTGTTTGAAGGGAGTAGTAGACAGCACCAGCATTTAAGTGTTTGTGAGTTTGTTTCGTGGAAGTAAGATATCACGACAATAAGAAAATGTCACTCCCGAAACTATTACTGCAACAGTAAGAACAGAGGGTTGAAAAACAGAGAATTTTTTTTTTTTTTGTGCAGATATTGAGGCTTAGCGCAACTTATCAAAGATGTCTTGTTGAAAAGCATCAGTAGATCTTGGAGACATTATTGGAGATCATGATGGCTATTTGAAATCATCATGAGGTAGTTTGAAATTCTGTGTTGGCAATATGGAGAGTTGTGAAGACTCCTTCACATGAAGACAAGTTGTCATTGATGATGTAGCATGGAGACTACAGTGAAGGTGTAGATTGACATAATTCAGTGAAGAAGATTTTGGGAGCAGAGAATTACTATAAAACATATCTAGAAAAAATATAGTAGTGGGTTGGAGCCCAGAGGGTTGGTGCCCTGAAGGTTGGAGCCTCGATCAAACAAGGTTATTGCCTTGACAAGATAAGGTCGGAGCCCTTGGGGTTGGTGCCTCAGAAAAAGAAGGAATGGTGTCCTTGGAGTTGGTGCTCCTGAATCCAAGGTTGGTGCCTTGACAAGATAGGGTCGGAGCCCATAGGGTTGGTGCCTCAAAATTGGAAGGATTGGTGTCCTTGGAGTTGGTGCTCCTAAACACAAGGTTGGTGCCTTGAGAAGATAGGGTTGGTGCCCTAGAGGTTGGATCCTCACAAAAATTCCAAGTTGGTGCTTGGCAACAGGTTGGAGCCCTATATATATTGTACCTGATTTATTGTAAAGATTATATTAATAAAAGAATTTATTCCTATTATTCATTTTGTGTTCTAAATATAAATTATTTAACTGGTAAAAATAACAATTGAAAAGGAATATTGACTCACCCCCCCTCTCAGTATTTCCAACATACCCAATACATTCAATGCACAAAACAGGAAAAAGATACACATAAATGATATGAAACTTCTCTTTATTACTTATCCAATGGTTACAAACTCGACTCACCCTGCGCACTTAGTTGCAGACTACTAGGCCTCTGCACACTCAGTTGTAGAGCCTTCTCCTACTCTACGACCCAAAGACTTGGCTCTACACTTAAGATAAGACTCAATTCTCCATCATTCCTTTTTACTTAATTGATTTACAACTTAGAGCCTCGCTCTATTTATACAATCCCATGGTCCGCAAACCATGGGTAGATCTCTAAAGCTGAAATTACATTACAAAAATGAGGGTGGACAACCCTATGACTCGTTTACAAGCTCACGCTCCACGCCCACAAAATGTGGAGTCTTTACATTGGATTTACATCTTTTGACCAAAATTTGGGCTTTTAGCCCCAAAACTTCCCTTGGGGGATCTCGTGTCCAACAATGCCCTACAATATGCTTTAGAATCTTTATGCAGCATCGGCCACCATAACCCAATGCACAAAACCTTTTGTGTTGTTGCTTTTCCTGCATAATTCCCTCCCGCAGCTCCTCGATGAGCTTTAGTGAGGATACACGAGGCATCAATGTGCACATGGAATTCCTTCTTCCAATACAGGAAGACCAGGATCAGTGCAGTGACCAAATTTTCTTTCAATACATCCAGGATACACTGACATTCTTCATCCCAATAGAATGTAGTGTCCTTCTTCAGCAGTTGTTACATAGTAATTTTTCACTGTCCTCATCTTAGTCCTTCTAATGTGTCATGTGTCAAATAAATGTGTTCATATCTTCCCACTAATATAGAGAGATTAAGAAAATTCTCTCTACTGCTGCAAATTGACCCTCATTCCCTAAGTTTATGCCTCGTCGTGAGTAAAGTCTTAATATACTCGATGTCACCATGTCCATAACGATCTCATCACGACTCCATCGCAGGTGTACATCTGTTTCCCACAACGGTCGGATTTCTAGACCCGGTGCGAAGTTATGAGTCATATTTGGTGATGGTGGGTCCACATGCATAGTATCCTCGCGATGCCATCGCAAAGAATTAGTTTGCAGCCCGCGACAATCCAAATTGGGCCAACTCGTTTCAATAGTTGGCCTTCTAGATGTCTCCAGACCTAGTTGTTGGCATGGGTTGGGTCACCTTTCCCCTCCTGGTATGGTAGTTCTATCATTTATGCTACCTTCCTTGAGGATGAGCTCCTCCTTCCACATTTCATGGAGACTCCTTCTCCTATTAAAGCACTCACCTTTGCTATGGTCTGCTAGTTCTTTTGGTTGGGCGGTGTTGCTAGTGCTTTTGAGTTTGATAGATAGTTGGTGTGGGTGTGACAAGTGTGGGATTGTTGATATCTTGTGGAAAGTTGTGGAGTTCCCTTAACTTTGTGTTAAAGCTTATGAGTGAAAGAGAGAGACATTGTATGTTGGGAGATTCATCCTTGAAGAGTGAATGCTTGAGAAACATACTGGCTGGACCCTCTAAGAAGGCTTGCGACGTCAAGACTTCGTTGTAATCTTGCTCTTAATTCATTATTAATACAATCAATGATGTTTTCCTATGTCTTGTATGTAATTTACTTGATAGCTCATGATTTCTTGACTTTATGAGTAAATAGATCATTGTTGTTTCCCAGTTACGTGCTTTGTTGTTTTTCTTTGTATTGTTTCAGGTTCATCACTTGTTAAGGATAAGGAAGCAGAAGCAGGAGCAGTGCAACAGAACTTCATCAACCACCAGTTGAGGTAGGCCTCCAACGATGACTGTTTAAGGAAATCAATTGTTGATCTATCTTTGTTGTGACTAGACCCACTCTAGGGCTAGAGGGGCTGCCTCTGTCCACAGAGGGAACATTTTCCTACATCACAAGTTGGCAACCATATTGGGGAGTTCATCCTATGTTTTTCTCTTGTTTGCTTTTGCTTGCTTTTGAGTTAGTCTCTTTTGGATATTGGGATTGAACCATTAGTATTTTGGGTTACCTGGGTCAATCTGGGAAATCCCTTTATTGCCTGTAAGGATAGACTGGTTTTTGTTTGGGAGTTCTCATTTACCTTTCATTGTTTTTAAGTTCATCACTGGAAAAAGCTAAACAATCGTGCCGACATCACGTTGTCTCTGTCTTGGAAGTCTATGCATCACTGAATCCTATCACACAGTCATGACGATTCCTGAAATCGGTCCGTCACGTGAAAGGCGTGTACTTTAGCGATGACGTTGCTCTGTTGCTACGGCTAGGGTCTAATTGGCACTAGTTTCTTGTGTTATACCCGTGATGATTCCTATAGAATTTTTTATTTCAATTCTGCCTCCTGAATTCATCAGTCTAGTTAACCCCTTGTTGTCTTTCTCTTATCCATTAGTTTGTTTTAATTTCCTTATTTAAGGTGCTTACTTTTCGGTTTCGCTGAAGTGAATCTTGTATTTTTGGCTTTGTGACCTAATTTTTTCAAGTTTTGAATTATTTGGCTTGGTTACTTGTCTATCCAAGAGATTCATCCGCAACCATCTTGGTGGTTTGCTTGAAGTTTTTCCATCGCTTGTTCTTGCTAATTGATGTTTAGGGTTATTTATTAAACCAATTCCCATATTGATTTGATTGTTGCACTACCAGACATAGATTACAATTGTTTGGATCAATCAATTTCACGCTTGCTTGTTTGTTTCCTTAGAAATCAAAGTTATCAAAATCAAAAGATTGCATTCATTAGTGTGCGAAAGTGAAAGTACATTTTGCATTCCAAGTTTTCATGTTTCAAAAATTAAAAGGAAAATTTTAAATCTCTCATTAGTAGTATCGATGCACTATAGGGATTGATGTGTTTATGCATTATGTCTCTTGATTGACTGCATTTGCTAGTCTTGGTTTGTCTTGGTTTGGGAATGATCTCTCTACCCTTCTATAAGTGGGAGTTCATTGAAGTGAAATATGCTTTATTCATTCTAGTTGCATCATAGGTTTTAATATACATACGGTAAGGCCTGGAAATTGAAACATAATTCAAGATCAACTCTAAAATGAACTGAATAAACCTAACAACGCATTGGAACATAACACACATTATCTTGAGGTCTAGGCTATAGACATGCCCTGGCATCATTAAACCTAGTCACTATTTCTTTCACTTAAGGTTGGGTGTTTCCCCCTTCCGTGACCCAATAGCTGCTAGCACAGACTTGCGCTCCCAATACTGTTGAGTATATGTTACGATACCCCACTAGGTTATCATATTATATCCTTAGGAAGCCGTGTTTTCTGCCTTGCAAACCGTAATGCACCGAACACAGCATTCGGGAAGATTGACTGTCGTACGGAAAGTCCTTGGTTCTCATATGATTGCTAAGGTGTATATGCAGTTTTATAGCTTGTTTGGTAAACCTTTTTCCTAGTTCTCCAGAGTAGTCACTTTCGTTCCTTTTCGGACTCCCTAAAAGAAAAGGTCCATCTGAGCACTTGTCCTTTTAGGCTCATTAAATATTTGAAGGCGACTAGAGTCATCTTAACATCCTTTTCTCGACTCTCTAAAGATGAAAAGGTCAAGTTCTGTTCCTGTGTCTTAAAATTTATTCTGCCACGTTCACATTTACCCTATTAGATCTTGTTTGCATTTTAGTTTGTGTAGGGTTCTTTCCTTACTCGTTATTTTTCCTATGATTTTGAATTAAATCATCCTGGTGAAATCATTGATCCCGTCTCCCATTCCAATTGACCAAGGGTCTCCATCTTCTGTCGCTCCCGAGGTACCGGTTGCTAGTGATACTCTTCCTGTTATTCCAAGTATCCAGCCACTTAACTCTCGCGCTCCAGAAGATTAGTCTTACAATATTCGTTGGAACCCTATTTGGGAGCCTTCCGAAGAAGACTTTCCCATTACTCCTCCTGGTGTTTCAGTCCCAATGTCTTCCTCCGACATGGATGAAATGACTCTCGTCTCCGATGAAGAATCCTTTGTGGTAGGAGGTGAAATCCCTATGTCTATGGAAACTTTTCCCTTACGTGTCACCTCTCTTGGTGTCTTGTTGCCTTTACGCTATAATGCTTTGGTGGATATCATCGATTCTAGATCTCCCCTTTCGAGTTCCATATGGTCTCGTACTGTCGCTCCGACTTTGGAGCCTTTTACACCCCATATTCACAATGTGACTGTCACATCTGTTCCAACTATTCCAACCGTTTGTGTGGCTTCTTCAACCCTTGTTGTCAGTGTCGTCACTGCTTCTTCAATGTTGACTACTGTTGCTAGACCTTCAGCTAGTCCTGCAAATAGTGGTCCAACGGTGGGAGTTGTTAATCCTACACTAAGTGCCCCACCTTCTTCTAGTTCCATTCCAGCGGGGGGGGTATATGATCAATATTTTCAAGCTCTTCAAAATCTTGATCCACAAAATCCATTTCATTACTATGATTCCCGAGGAGCTCATATTTATCACCCCGGACTTATGCCATCTCAACCTGCGGTTTAGGTCTCAGTTCCATTATTTTTTGCCTGGGGTACCACCACTTACCATGGTGGCCAAGTGCAACCTTCAAATGTTCAAGGACCACCCTATCAAGGTTAGCCATCTTACCGGAAGCCATCTCATGGACAGTCGTACTATGGACAGCCTTATCCAGGGCAGCCTGGTAGCCCACAAGGACATCCCTTCCAAGGACAACCTTCGGCCTTTAGTGGTTCATCTTTTACCTACTTCAGAAAACCTTCTGGTAATCCGAAGCAACCTTATATACAACAAGGTGAACCTGGTCTCTAGCAATGCTACCCTTCTAGGCAAGTTGGTTAGCCTTACATTCAGAAGGCCAACCCACTGTCCAGCCTAGTCAACCATCTAGGCAAATTGGTCGGCCTCAAATCCAACCAAGCCAACCAACTGTCCAGTCTGTTTAGCCATCTAGTCAATCAGGGAAACCCTCGATCGTGCAAGGTCAACCCACTACCTAGCAAGTTCAACCTTATGGGCAAATGGGTCAACCTCGATCTCAACTAGGACCACCTTCTAGCCAGATGGCTCAGCCTAAACTCTCCCAAGGACATCCATCTGGGACTGCTCAACCGGGCACTCAAACGCTTATTGTTTCCAAAACCCCACCCAGTTTTTAGCCCCAGATTGGGCTCCAGACCCAATCTAGTCTTCAAACTCAAGTTGGGCCCCAAAACCAACCTATTTATCAAGCCCAGCCCGGCTCCCAGGCCCAATTTGGAGCCCAGCCTCTTTATAGTTTTCAACGACCCCAAGGGAAGACTCAATTTGCCCCATACCAAAATTATCAACAACCACAGGTAAATCCTTATCAAAATTTTCAGCAGCCATATGTTGCTCCTGCGGGTCAGCTTGGTAATTAGTGGAATGCAGGAGGTCAAATCCAAGGTCAACCATCTAATTATAGCTATAACCCCTATGGACAAAATCCTTATGGGCCAAATCCGACTAGACAAAATCAATGGAGGTAATCGGGAACTGGGTGGAACTCTAGTGTTGTTTCTTATCTGCGGCCTCAGATGTCCTTCAACCCTTAATTACCCTTTTTTGCGATGTTGGAATTACCGGACATGTCCAAACTAACTAATGATCCTATTCTTCATAATCTGTATTGGCCACCGGTTCCAACTAATATCCCCGGTGATTGTCCCAAATTTGAGGGTAAAGCTGGATAAGATCCCCAAGCTCATGTCATGAACTATCACCTATGGTGTTCATCGAATTCTTGGCTTGATGATTCGATCTAGCTACACCTATTTCAACGGACTCTCACTGGCTCCACTGCAAAATGGTATATTGAGTTAGCTCGTGGAACTTTTTAGGACTTTAACTCACTGGCTATGGCATTTTTAACTCATTTTTAGTTGCTAATTCGATATGAAATGGGCACACACCTCCTAAAATATTTGAAATAGAATATGCCTATGCATATCTTTGATCACATTCATGAATGGAGGCAGTGTCGTTGCTTAATTAAGTTTTGGATCCCCGACCAGCTTCTGACCGACTGGTTTACGACCTCGTTTTGTCAGTTCGATAGTCCGGGACATTGCTATGGAGGCATGTGTAACTAAAGAGTAGGCCATTGCATGTGCTCAGTACCTTGACTTGGTTTACTCCCAGTTTGGTACATTATATGATATTTTGCCAGATACTCCATGACCCGGAACTTCCCAAGCCCCGTCAACACCATCCGTCAATGGTGTCATAGGTTTTGTTAACGCGTCCTCTCGAAAAGCTCCCACCAACCAAGAAAAAACCTAATGTTCCAAATAAAAATGCTTCCTAGGCTTCGTCCAATGTTGGTAAAACTTCTAGGGTTAACGTTGTTCAGTCCACCATGGCAGATAAATCCTCGAAAGGTAAGAAGAAGGGAAAAGGAAAGAATAAAGTTGATCAACCGAAGCAAGATCCCCCTAAGCCTCCAGCTGAGGAGGGTGCCAAACGCAAACCTAAGTATCCTTGTCTTATTTGTGATGAGGATCACTATACTAAATACTGTCCGAGACGGTCTGAAGTTAGTCATTTTTTAAAAGGTGCCCCTGGGACTCCTGTTGTGCTCAAAGAGCCTTTTCCCTTACAACAGACTCAAATGGTGGCTGATCCATCTCAATCCTCTTCCCCATTTGGCTCTCAAGTTTTTATGGCGGGGAAAATTCCCGTCCATATTAGTACATGGTAAAAAGAATATCCTCTGCCCGCCAAGAAGGAAACTGAGGTCCCCTCTAGTGTTCCTCCATCCAGTTTGGGTCCACTCCATATTGAGCGACCTAGTACTGAGATGGTTATTCGACCTCCTCCTAAAGGAGTGCTCTAGAAGTTTCTTACAACCCTAATGCTCATGTTGCTTAGCATTATATCATCGTTGAGGACTTAGCCCAAGCTCCTGCTATGTCCGCATTAGAGGTCCTCCAGAGATGTCCCTTGCATAGGAAGTCGTTGCTATCGGACATTGGTGGCATTGACCCAGCTGACTTGGAATTGATCACTTTTGATCTGGAAAGTCATGTACCAAGACTGCCTCACCAAATAGCCTTTCTTATTCAAGTCATCATCAATTCTAAGACTATTCATCATACTGTTATTGATGAAGGCACTTCTACTTGCATTATGTTTGTTGCTTGTTGGAAGGCTATTAGTTCTCCAACCTTGAGCCAGTCTCCTAATACCTTCGAAGCCTTTGATGGGAGATATTCTCACCCTTACGGTATCCTCACATGTCTGCCTATTACTCTAGAAGGGAAGATGGTCAAAGTGGAGGTCGAAGTTTTCGATGCCAATTTGACCTACAACCTCCTTTTAGGACGAAGTTGAACCTATGCCATGCGAGCCGTGGCCTCATCACTATTTTGTGTCCTTCATTTTCCCTATCAAGGGAAGATTGTCACTGTAGACTAATTGTCCTTCTTCACCTCCTCTTCTTCCGATGGCAACGTGCCTTTCATGGAGCATACCTCTGTTCCGTATGAGAGTGTGGGTGTTGGAATATTTAAAGATCCTACCCTCATGGGTGTCTTTTCACTCCCACCTCCAAACATCGCTCCCATAAATATGATTTCTGTTTGTTCTGATCCGTGGGTTCTTCCCCCCGCTAATCAAATAGAATCTTGGAGTGATGTTATGTCATTGAGTCCTGCCGAGCTCAACTATGTCAAAATTGTTTTTGCATCGGCTTTAGTTCCTGAACCTACTCCTTAGAGTAGGGCTCTCGACCCATATGTTCAATCCCCTTGGCTTGGAGATGGCACTTCTTCAGATCCACTAAAGGAAGTATTTCCTTCAGATGAAGCCATTATTGAGACTATGTCTTCTGAGGAACCCCCCTGGTATATTCATCATCAGCGTTCCTCGTTTCTCCCCACCCATGGGGCTACACTTGCTTGTCTTGAGCGGTTTTCTTCCTATGTCCCTTCCCAACCCCTTCAAATGCCTATACAAATTCATCAATTTTTCATTGAAGGTAACATGGGGAACATCACGCAAACTCAACCCATCGACATCTCTGTTAATCCAAGAGTTGTCGAGCATATTCATGTTGGAGTCACCTGTACTCCCGAGGAAATTCAACTTTACACTAACCTTTTTCGAGAATTTCATGATGTTTTTGCGTGGTCGTATGAAGAGATGCTTAGCATCGATCATAACATCATGGTGCATGAAATACCTACGTACCTCGGTGCTAAACCTATTCGACAGCATTTACACCCCATGCACCCCCGAAAAGCTGCAGCTATCAAAACGGAAGTTGAAAAGATTCTTAAAGCTGGTTTTATTTACCCTATACCGCTTACAAATTGGGTTTCTAATATTGTCCTTGTAACTAAGAAACAAGGCACTATTAGGGTATGTGTTGATTATCACGACATCAATCGTGCCTATCCCAAAGATAATTTCCCCACACCTTCATTGACCAACTCATTGATGAGTTTGCTGGGAGTGAAATTTATTCATTCATGGATGGTTTCTCTGGTTACAACCAGATCAATATATCATCCACAGATAAATACAAGACCGCATTTATCTATTCGTGGGGTACTTTCACCTACAAGAATCTCCCTTTGGGTCTAAAAAATGCTGGTGCTACCTTCCAGCATGCAATGTCTTATGTGTTCTGTTATCACTGAAAAAATTTCAAACATTTTTGGACAACTTGTATGGTTTCAAAGTTGTAAGTCAATATTGGTCAATTCATTTATATTGTTTTATTTAAGGAGTCTAAAACATAGGATAGAGTCTTGTTCCTTTTGTTAAATATGGTCAACAATCTTGTTCTTGCCTATCACTGGTCCCACATCACTCCATGTGTCAAACTTGTTTCAAGGTTCTCATGCACTACGAAACTGTCTAGGAGTTTTCGTAGCGCAAAACCCAGAATTTTCATTGGCTGCGCTACGAAATCAAGGATTCGTGCAGATCCGTGTCAAATGTCATCCAACTGTCAAAACTACTAGAATTTTTTAGATTTTCATTATCAGGTGTCAATCCATGAACCTTACCACTTACATGCAACCATTCATATCCATCATTAGATTCGTTAGGGGTAATTTGTCCATAGTCATTTCAAAATTTCATAAAAAAAGTGAAGGGTTAATTGATCCTAGACATATTCATGTTGATCTTGGTCATGTTCATGCAATAGACATTTGATGCAATTCTTAGTTTGAGCAAACAAGCACATGGTGAGCAGAGATCAGAAATCTTCATCAAATTCAAGCGAGGCAGTTCCTCAATTAAGCAAGGCATTTTCTTCCAGGTTGATTTATCTAAAGCGATTTCAAAGGAGAAAATGTCCAAAGAAAGGAAGATATCACAAGAGCTGAAACAGGACTTAGCCCTAGGACTAAGGAAATATCATCACCAGTACAACCATCACCAATGCACAAGAATGACAGAAACAAGGCAGTTAGCAGTCAAGAAGAAAGACAGAGCTTTGAGGAGGATAAGGAGAAGTTGAAACTTGCCAAGCATGAAATCGCCAGACTTGAGAAAAGGAGAAGAAGACATGCAACTGAAAAGTTCAACTTCAACAAAATGAAGGTTGAGAGGGAACATGAGAAAAATTCAAAACCTCAAGCAGTGAGCAAAAAAGTTCACTATTTCACTTGGACCGTCCCTGTTATTAAGGAGGCGAGATACATCAGATGGATTAATGTTATAGACATTTTTGGGCACTTCAACCCCAATCACAAATGTCCATAAACTGAGGGCTCGTAAGTCCCTAAAAGGGTTGCTTCACTGCCTAAAGGAACAACGTCAACTGATTACATCATCTCCCAGATTTCTCCACTGAAAACTGCTCATAAATGGTCAAAACTGGACCATACTGAAAGCTCCATGCAGGGGGTGCGATGCATATCACCTTCCCAATGTACAGGGTGCGATGCATACTATTTTTCTCTTCTGTAGGGTGTGATGGTTGGGAATGGACAAATGGCAGGGACCAAAATGCGAGGTGGAAGATCATGGAATCTCCCAAAAGCTTCCCCTCTGACACTTGCCACTCCATTTTCAACCAGGGATGAGTAAGAGATCTTCATTCTCCAAGTGAAAGAAGGAACTATCAGAGAGAAGACACTAATCAAGATCTCAAAAGATGACTCACCTCTTTGTAATCATCTATACATGGATCCCTCATCACAGAGATCCAGAGGCTGGAATTTTGTAATCTATAGAGAAGTGTTGTCATTATTCTTGTGTACATTCACAGTGTTGGGTGATTTTGCTTTGCTTGAGGTGAAAGAAGGGCTTCTTAGCTGGAGGATGATGTTGGGTCAGAGTTGCTCATGGTTTTAATCCTCTTGCTACTTTTATCTGAATAAAGCTATTCTTGTTTCCTTCCATATCCTGGTGTACTTGTTTATATGTGCTTGTATATGGTTAATGTAGATCTGATCCTACATTATTTGTGAATTTAGATCCTTGTTTCTTGCATAGTAGTATGTTGCTGTGATTCTATAGGTCCCTTTTGAAGCTGAGCAGACAAAGAGCGAGCAACAAAACTCTATCAAGAAGGAGAGGGAATC
>APFE030085542.1:12981-26492 GCA_000404065.3 Pinus taeda
CAAGACTCAGGTTGGCCCTCTTGGTTCTCCTCTCATCTATTTTCATAAAAGGAATCAACAGTAGACTTTGATTGTTTGTTTCTAAGATAGCCACACATCTTAGTGGGAATAGAAGCATCCATGTGGACACTATTCCCGTATGGCCACTTTGTCACTTCCAGGATTGACAATTGGTTTTCCAGTGTGGCTCTTCTCTACCTCTGTCGTTCAGAATCCCACAATTCCTGAACAGTCTAACTAGCAACTAGACGACACTAGAATTGCTTCCCAACCTTCTACTTCATTTGATTCTCCTTCTCCTCCTCCCTCTTTGCTTGAAAAAGATGATAAAGCTAAAATTCAAGTAACTGAGAAGAAGAAGAAGTAGAAAGAGAAAAAGGAAAAGAAGAAAAAGGAACCAAAATCGAAAGGGAACAACCAAGTATCGTCTAGCAAAAATCCACACACCGCACAGTCAAAACCTAAATCTCCTTGCGTCATTTGCAATGGATACCACTATCATCGAGATTTTCCCTGCATCCCTCGGATCTTAAGGGACTGGTCTCCTCGTTTGCACCACTCAGTAGCATCAACCTCTGGCGATCATGTTGAATGCTCACCGTCAACCAGTGAAAGTGAAGCAGATGGACAGAAAAGGAATCCTGAACTTCCTTGTAAGTTGTGTGAAGGTGATCACGTCGTCCACCGTTGTCCCTTCCTTGAAGAGGCTAAAAGAGTTTTAGATAATCGTCTGGTTTCATCGTTACGACTTCCTCTTGGATATCAAAAACTCTTGCCGATTCCTCCACCAGTTGAAAATCTGGCTGGCCCATCCTTGTGGTCAGCCAAAGCACCTATCGTTGAAAATGAACCTTCCAAATCCATACCAGACGAAAGTCAAAGGGTGGATATGGTAGTTGACCCGGTATTGCCTTCAAAATGTTCATCCTCGAACGATACCATCACTGAAGAGAAAGAGAACGACACCGTTCAAATTCTTTTCATCAACACCGACTCCGATGAGCTTGGGGGCAGTCCTCCCGTTCCTTTACCGCAGGAAGGAAGTTCATCAGAGTCCTACCTGGCCATCTATTTGGTCCCACCACCAAGCAACCTAGTGGTTTCCTTTGACTAGAACCTACTAGGCAGACCCCGTTTACCAGCCAGTGTATCATTCAAAATTATTTTACAAGCTTACAGCATGGTCATGGTTGGTACCATCATCGATGGAGGGGCTTTTGTGAGTATCCTTTCCTCAACTGCTTGGAAAGCGCTTGGTTCGCCATCACTTTTGCCTGAAATGAGAAATCTAACAGGCTTCGAAAACGGAACCAGTCGACCTTTAGGGATCCTTCCAAATGTGCCCATTACTTTGAGATGGAAAACTGTTCACATGAATGTTATGGTAGTTCAAGGACCTTTAGATTACAATCTATTCCTTGGACGCGACTATATTTATTGCATGGGAGTTGTCGTCTCCTCACTCTTTAGAGTAATGTGTTTTCCGCAGGAAGGCAGAATGGTCAAGCTCGTAGACCAAATGTCATTCCCCGGTTCACACATTGCAAATAGTCAAATGCCATCACTGAATGGTCTTTTCACGCAAGAAATGTCTCATCGGTCTCTAGTCCATCCACCTGATGAGCGCGAGTGATTTGGAAAGATGTGACTGAAACCCAGGGGGCATGCACCCTGGTCTGCTTCGGCAGGAAAACTCTGGGCATAGGGTAGGTTTCGGCGAAGGATATATGACTAGTCTGATACCCATCCGTCTAGGAAAAGGGAATTAGACTGGATAAGATACCTTCGTTAGAAGGTAGGCCTTTCCCGATAAAACAAATGTTTTGTCTACAAATTGAGGGGTAACCTGGAAACTCTACTCCGCTATACCTGGGGGCATGCAAACATTTCCGCATGCAAGTGAAGAGCGGATATTTATTTTTGAAATTTGTAGGACCTCCAACCCTTTAAACCCGTAAGGCTAGTCATTTCCTAACTTGCATAAAGAAAGGATTCGTGGCAAAGCTTTAGAGATGTAAGCCACTTCAAAATAGCATCTTGAAATGAGACATTTTCATCATACGACTGGCGAGCAATGTTGTCGCAGAGTTCAAGCTCATTAAAAAACAAACTCTCCACGAGCAGTTTTAGCGCATAGTTCCTGCTCGTTAAAAAATAAACATAAGTCATGAGCAAGTGTTTCTCCCCGCGTTTAAGCTCATTAAAAAATGAATGGGTAAATAACCATCGTGAATGTCTTATCGCCAGCTTTTGAGCCTTGGTCGTGTTCTCGCCATCACCTCCACTCTGTTTTTAGCCGATCATTCACCCCCATATGATTGTTTACCCCTTCGAGGAACATCTGCGAGGAGTGACTCTGCTAGCCATCCTTGTAACACTGCACTGATTGGAAAATTCCAAACCTTACCTAGAATCATCTGCTACCCGAAACCATCACTCATTCCTCGAAGATGAGTCTTCTTTAAGCTATTTTCACCTGACTCGTAAAATATGAAAATATTGCCGAGCAATTGGCCTCTCCGGCTCGTTAAAAGGCATCGGAAGTGCTATCCCTCCTCTAGATTTTAATATTTTTCGACTTGAGGGATTATTACACAAAAAGATCGAGCGCTTGTCTTGATTCGGCTCGTTAAAACTATCGAAAATTCATCCCTTTTGTATTATTTTATGCTTTTTCAGACTTAACGGATTATACAACGAAAAAGAATCTTCGGAGTCTTCTTTCTGTTTCTTTCAAACTCTCTAAAATTGAAAGAGACCGAGTTATCTTTGTTGTTAAACTTGTTAAACTAAATAATGACAAACTCATCCAACAGGATGAGAACGAGTTTCACTGCCGCTAGGCTTGCTAAAATATAGCGACAGGTTCGCCCGAAGGGCAGATTATAGAACAAGAATATGTTATCCTCCTCAAGCTTGACAAAAATAAAGAGGTACTGGTCAACAATGACTGGGGAAAATTGGGAAGAAAACAAGAAGAAACTTTATTGGTAGCAAGTCTCTCTTGAACATGGCACTTTCCTTCTGCATCCATGTCGGGTTGGGTTGTTCCGTTCACTGGTCGTCACCATTGGTCCGTCACACCATCCATCTCTGGGGTTAACACTACCAATCCATCGTTAGTGTTGCCGATATGTTCAAGAGAAGTCATTCAGACAATTCACCTGAGTCTCACCCACTGCAATTCATTCACGCTTCATTCCTTCATGACCGCCACCCTGAACCCTCATATTGTCAGTTTGTTTTCACCTCCAAAATCATTTGCTTCATTCCATGTTGTTGATGTGGGATTCATTAAGGCCCTCCTGCGACAGGGTTGCTTCTTGTCGACATCAACTCATTATCCAAGAAGTTGACTTAGGAACAACCCTTTCAGTACTTTGAAGCTTGCATGCCTCAATGGCAAGTTTCTCACTTTCGGCGACAGGTTTACATCAATGACCTTCGGCCGAGAGATTTTGTGTGGTGTTTGACGCCAAGTCCCTTTATCACACCACGTAAATTGTACTGTAGTATCTTGAGGGTCATTGTCACTATTGATGATTCCTCTCGCGCCTGTTAACATCTTACATCATTGGCTGGTAATCAGGCGATGTCTTTCCATGTTCGATTCCAAAACATTTTTCACATGGATCGACTTGTACTCCGAGTGAATATTGGCTGAGTTTGAAGACCCTGGATATATTTTCATCCATCCGGGATGCGATGTATTCAGGAATATAAAAACATCCAGTGTACATCATTGTCGAACAGATGATCATCCAAATCAAAGGATGATGTGTCCATATCATTAGTCTGTCACACAGACGATCGTCTGTCCTATGTACATGAAAATGAGTTTATAAAGCTGAGCATGGGAATGCCCGCCTCACCTAGATCATGAAAAAATGTTTTCAAATAATGTATTATATTTTATCTTATTACAGGTCACCTCCCAGCTCAGAAAAACTTCAGATCCTCATAGTAAAGCATTTCACCCGACATCAAAAACGATTAACGACCTCATTCTTTAGGGGGAAATTGTTATAGACATTTTTGGGCACTTCAACCCCAATGACAAATGTCCATAAACTGAGGGCTCTTAAGTCCCTAAAAGTGTTGCTTCACTTCCTAAAGGAAAAAGGTCAACTAATTACATCATCTCCCGAAAGTTCTCCGCCAAAAACTGCTCAGAAATGGTCAAAACTGGACCATACTGAATGCCCAGTGCAACGAGTACGATGCATAGCACCTAATACACACAGGAGGTGTGATGCATACTAAAAATTCCTTCTACAGGGTGCGATGGACGAGAATAGACAAGTGGCGGAGACAGTTTGCTAAGTGGATGATCAGGGAATCTTCTAGAAACTTCTCATATGACACTTGCCTCTCAGAATTTGCTCAAGAATGAGTAAGAGATCAATGAAATCTCCAAGTGGAACCAAGAACTATCAGAGAGAGGACACTAATAAAAAACCCAGAGCTGACTCACACCTTTGCAAAAATCTATATATGGATCTCTCATCCCAAAGATCCAAAGGTTGCAGGCTAGAATTCTGTAATCTATAGAGAAGTGTTGTCAGTATTCTTGTGTACATTCACAGTGTTGGGTGATTTTGCTTTGCTTGAGGTGAAATAAGGGCTTCTTAGCTGGAGGATGATGCTGGGTCAGAGCTACTCATGGTTGTAATCATCTTGCTACTTTTATCTGAATAAAGATATTCTTGTTTCCTTCCATATCCTGGTGTACTTGTTTATATGTACTTGTATATCATTAATGTACATCTGATCCTACATTATTTTTGAATTTAGATCCTTGTTTCTTGCATAGTAGTATGTTGTTGTGATTCTACAGGTCCATTTTGAAGTTGAGCAGACAAAGAGCGAGCAGCAAAACTCTATCAAGAAGGAGAGGGAATCGAGTGCAAGACTCAGGTTGGCCCTCTTGGTTCTCCTCTCATCTATTTTCATAAAAGGAATCAACAGTAGACGTTGATTGTTTGTTTCTAAGATAGCCACACATCCTAGTGGGAATAGTAGCATCCGTGTGGACACTATTCCCGTATAACAAAATGGCAACTCCGCTGGGGAGTGACTAGATTACTTGTTAGCCTATCTATCCTTGTTTCTTTTATAAACATACAGACGGAGCCTGAAGTTAAGCTAGCTAGCCTTCGAACTACATTCGTCATACAAATGCAAAGTAGATCAATGTTTCTTCAGTCAATCTCCGGGTTTTTGTTTATAAATTAAACAATAGATATGCAAGCAATCTAATTGCCCTAAGTAGTGGCTTCAGTAACCTCTTAAATAACCCCTGTGTTTTTACATACATTGATCTGTACTTATTTAGCTTAAACACCTGAACTAAACTGCAAATTGTGAGTGAAGTCTCGTTCAGAGTCTCGCACTGTAACCATTGCACCCTGCCTTCAAGGCAGCCTGTATGCATCGCACTTCCCAAATGGAGTAACTGCGCTGCATACTGATTTCACTATGTAACAGGTGCGATGGTCAGGGAGGACTGATTTTACCCTCCGACTGTGGATTTTTCTCACTGTTTTCAGTCTTATTCAAGAGTTTTTGCTATCTGTAATCAGTGTGCTTCTGTGAATACTCCCTTCTCTTGCATTATTCCACCTCCTTAGTGCAAAGAACTATAAACGTTTTTTATGTATTGTGCGTCATTTTAGTTCTCTTTTGCAAAAAATAACATAGTCAAACTATGGTCTCTAGATCTGAAAGTGTCATAGCTGGCGTTTTTAGTTTTAGAAAGCAATCACATTGTTTTAGATAGTTGATTATATGGTTATCATTGCATAATACTTGATTTACTAGTTTTAAAGTGTCGAAAAGCAATTTCGATTTCAAAATCGCAAAGTGTCTCTCTTGTTTTCACTTCGTTTTGAAAAAGAATTTTGTTAAGTACAGTCGTTTTAAAAGTATTTCAATTTTGCACATAGTTTTCTTAGTGTCATTTACACATTAAGGGAACTGAAAACCAATAGATGCATGTGCATTTGCATCTTGAATTCTTGGCTTGATTTAGGACTGTGCATATTAGCGTGTGCTCTGTGCTCTGCGAAGAAAAGATGCTTGACTTTCTTCCCCTTAGTAGCTAGGATTTTCATTGCTGAAAGAAGATAGAACATCTATTTATCATCTTAGATTGCATTTAGGAATTATACATACATCACGTGGTGAACCTGAAAGGCAAACTGCTAAGCAAGATCAACTTAAAATAAATCTCAATGAATCTAACAACGCTTTGGGAACTTAACGCAACATTAGAGGTCTAGGCTAGAGACGTATTCCGCGTCGTAAAGCCTGGTATGTTGCTTTCAGTGCTGGTTGGTGATTCCTCCACGTCTGAGATGATAAGTGCCAGTATGGCTTTGCTCCACGTACCGTCACGTATATATGGGAGACCACTATAGGCTGCATCTTTAATCCTTAGGAAGTCATG
Organism: Pinus taeda; assembly: GCA_000404065.3. Classification (NCBI taxonomy): domain Eukaryota; kingdom Viridiplantae; phylum Streptophyta; class Pinopsida; order Pinales; family Pinaceae; genus Pinus; species Pinus taeda. The sequence goes on from APFE030085542.1 coordinate 19,430, forward strand.
TCTGCCACCTATCGATCGTAAATGCACCGAAACACAGCATTCGGGAAAGACTGACTGTCGTACCGTAAAAGTATTCTGCAGTTTTACGATTGGTTTGGTATCTCTCTGTCCGCCCCCTAGATCTCAAAGAAGTCATTTTTCTCCTTTTCAAGACTCCTTAAATGGAAAAGGTAATCTGAGCGCTTGTCACTTCAGGCTCAATAAAAATTGAAGGCGACTAGAGTCAATCTTTTGTTTTTTAATCACATCTTTAGAATTGAAAAAAAAGTGTTGTCCAAGCACCTAAAAATTTATTTTAAATCGGAATAAACGTCACAATTCCCCGTTGTGTTCAGGTTTGAGAAAATGGAGTCTACCAAACCAGGAATTTCCCCGTGAAGGAAATCCTAGTCCCTTCCTATCTTGGAAGATGTTGGTCCACCCAAAATGGCACTTGTCAACTTCCAGGATTGACAATTGGTTTGCAGTCTGGCTCTTCTCTACCTCTGTCGTTCAGAATCCCACAATTCCTGAACAGTCTAACCAGCAACTAGACGACACTAGAATTGCTTCCCAACCTTCTACTTCATCTGATTCTCCTTCTCCTCCTCCCTCTTAGCTTGAAAAAGTCGATAAAGCTAAAATTCAAGTAACTGAGAAGAAGAAGAAGCAGAAAGAGAAAAAGGAAAAGAAGAAAAAGGAACCAAAATCGAAAGGGAACAACCAAGTATCGTCTAGCGAAAATCCACACACCGCACAGTCAAAACCTAAATCTCCTTGCGTAATTTGCAATGGAGACCACTATCAGCGAGATTCTCCCTGCATCCCTCAGATCTTAAGGGACTGGTCTCCTCATTTGCACCACCCCGTAGCATCAACCTCTGGCGATCATGTTGAATGCTCACCGTCAACCAGTGAAAGTGAAGCACATGGACAGAAAAGGAATCCTAAACTTCCTTGTAATTTGTGTGAAGGCGATCACACCGTCCACCGTTGTCCCTTCCTTGAAGAGGCTAAAAGAGTTTTAGATAATCTTCTAGTTTCACCGTTAAGACTTCCTCCTGGATATCAAAAACTCTTGCCAAGTCCTCCACCAGTTGAAAATCCGGCTGGCACATCCTTGTGGTCAACCGAAGCACCTATTGTTGAAAATGAACCTTCCAAATCCATACCACACGAAATTCAAAGGGTCGATACGGCAGTTGACCCGGTATTGCCTTCAGAATGTTCATCCTCGAACGATACCGTCACTGAAGAGAAAGAGAACGACATTGTTCAAATTCTTTTCATCAACACTGACTCCAATGAGCTTGGGGGCAGTCCTCCCGTTCCTTTACCGCAGGAAGGAAGTTCATCAGAGTCCTACCCAGCCGTCTATTTGGTCCCACCACCAAGCAACATAGTGGTTTCCTTCGACTAGAACCTACTAGGCAGACCCCATTTACCAGCTAGTGTACCATTCAGAATTATTGTACAAGCTTACAGAATGGTCATGGTTGGTACCATCATCGATGAAGGGGCTTCTGTGAGTATCCTTTCCTCAACTGCTTGGAAAGCGCTTGGTTCGCCACCGCTTTTGCCTTAAATGAGAAATCTAACAGGCTTCGACAACGGAACCAGTCGACCTTTAGGGATCCTTCCAAATGTGCCCATTACTTTAAGAAGGAAAATTGTTCACATGAACGTTATGGTAGTTCAAGGACCTTTATATTACAATCTACTCCTTGGATGCGACTATATTTATTGCATGGGAGTCGTCGTCTCCTCCCTCTTTAGAGTAGTGTGTTTTCCGCACGAAGGCAGAATGATCAAGCTCGTAGACCAAATGTCATTCCCCGGTTCACACATCGCAAATAGTCAAATGCCATCCCTAAATGGTCTTTTCACGCAAGAAATGTCTCATCGGTCTTCAGTTCGTCCACCTGATGAGCGTGAGTGATTCGGGAAGATGTGACTAAAACCCAAGGGGCATGCACCCTGGTCTGCTTCGGCAAGAAAACTCTAGGTATAGGGTAGGTTTCGGCGAAGGATATATGACTAGTCTGATACTCGTCTGTCTAGGAAAAGGGAATTAGAATGGATAAGATACCTCCATTAGAAGGTAGACCTTTCCCGATAAAACAAATGTTTTGTCTGCAAATTGAGGGGTAACCTGGAAACTCTACCCCGCTATACCTGGGGGCATGCAAACCTTTCCGCATGCAAGTGAAGGGCGGCTATTTATTTTTTAAATTTGTAGGACCTCTAACCCTTTAAACCCATAATGTTAGTCGTTTCCTAACTTGCATAAAGAAAGGATTCGTGGCAAAGCTTTAGAGATGTAAGGCACTTCAAAATAGCATCTCGAAATTAGACATTTTCATCATATGACTAGCGAGCGATGTTGTCGCAGAGTTCAAGCTCGTTAAAAAGTAAACTCTCCACGAGCAGTTTTAGCGCATAGTTCATGCTCGTTAAAAGTTAAACATAAGTCATGAGCAAGTGTTTATCCCTGCATTTAATCTCATTAAAAATTGAACGGGTAAATAACCATCGTGAATGTCTTATCGCCAGCTTTTGAGCCTTGGTCGTGTTCTCGCCATCACCTCCACTATGTTTTTAGCCGATCATTCACCCCCATATGATTGTTTACCCCTTCGAGGAACATCTGTGAAGAGTGACTCTGCTAGCCATCCTTGTAACACTGTCGTGATGGGAAAATTCCAAACCTTACTTGGAATCAGCTGCTACGTGAAACCATCACTTGTTCCTCGAAGACGAGTCTTCTTTAAGCTCTTTTCACCTGACTCGTAAAATATGAAAAGATTGCAGAGTGATTGGCCTCTCCAACTCGTTAAAAGGCATCGGAAGTGTTATCCCACCTCTAGATTTTAACCTTTTTGGACCTAAGAGATTATTACACAAACAGATCGAGCGCTTGTCTTGTTCGGCTCGTTAAAACTATCGAAAATTCATCCCTTTTGTATTATTTTATGCTTTTTCGGACTTATGGGATTATACAACGAAAAAGAAGCTGTGGATTCTTCTTTCTGTTTCTTTCAAACTCTCTAAAATTGAAAGAGACCGAGTTATCTTTGTTGTTAAACTCTTTAAACTAAATAGCGACAAACTCATCCAACAGGACGAGAACGAGTTTCATTGTAGCTAGGCTCGCTAAAATATAGCGACAGGTTCGCCCGAAGGGCGGATTATAGAAAAATCATATGTTATCCTCCTCAAGCTTGAAAAAAATAAAGAGGTACTGGTCAGCAATGACTGGGGAAAATTGGGAAGAAAACAAGAAGAAGCTTTATTGGTAGCAAGTCGCTCTTGAACATGACACTTTCCTTCTGCATCCATGCTGGGTTGGGTTGTTTCGTTCACTGGTCCTCACCATTGGTCCGTCACACCATCCATCTGTGTGATTAACACTACCAATCCATCATCAGTGTCGTCGATATGTTCAAGAGAAGTCATTCAGACAATTTACCTGAGTTTCACCCACTACAATTCATTCATGCTTCATTCCTTCATGACCGCCACCCTGAACCCTCATATCGTCAGTTTGTTTTCACCTCCAAAATCATTTGCTTCATTCTGTGTCGTTGATGTGGGATTCATTAAGGCCCTCCTGCGCCAAGTTGCTTCTTGTCGACATCAGCTCATTATCCAAGAAGTTGACTTAGGAACAACCCTTTCAGTACTTTGAAGCTTGCATGCCTCAATGGCAAGTTTCTCACTTTCGGCGACAGGTTTACATCAATGACCTTTGACAAAGAGATTTTGTGTGGTGTTCGACGCCAAGTCCCTTTTTCACACCACGTAGATTGTACTGTAGTACCTTGAGGGTCATTGTCATTATTGGTGATTCCTCTCGCGCCTGTTAACATCTTACATCATTGGCTGGTAATCAGGCGATGTCTTTTCATGTTCAACTCCAAAAACATTTTCACATGGATCGACTTGTACTCCGAGTGAAGATTGGCCAAGTTTGAAGACCCCGGATCTAGTTTCATCCATCCGGGCTGCGATATATTCAGGAATATAAAAACATCCAGTGTACATCATTTTCGAACAGATGATCATCCAAATCAAAGGATGATGTGTCCATATCATCAGTCTGTCACACAAACAATCGTCTGTCCTATGTACATGAAAATGAGTTTATAAAGCTGAGCATGGGAATGCCCGCCTTGGCTAGATCATGAAAAAAATGTTGTCATATAATGTATTATATTGTATCTTATTACAAGTCACCTCCCAACTCAGAAAAACTTTAGATCCTCATAGTAAAGCATTTCACCCGACATCAAAAACGATTAACAACCTCATGCTTTAGAGGGCAACTGTTATAGACATTTTTGCGCACTTCAACCCCAATCACAAATGTCCATAAACTGAGGGCCCTTAAGTCCCTAAAAGGGTTGCTTCACTGCCTAAAGGAACAAGGTCAACTAATTACATCATCTCCCAGAAGTTCTCCACTGAAAACTACTCATAAATGGTAAAAAATGGACCATACTGAAAGCTCCATGCAGGGGATGCGATGCATATACCTTCCCAATGTATAGGGTGCGATGCATACTATTTTGTTCTTCTGTAGGGTGCAATGGTCGGGAATGGACAAATGGCAGGGACCAAAATACGAGGTGGAAGATCATGGAATATTCCAGAAGCTTCCCCTCTGACACTTGCCACTCCATTTTTGACCAGGGATGAGTAAGAGATCTTCATTCTCCAAGTGGAAGCAGGAACTATCAGAGAGAAGACACTAATCAATATCCCAAAAGATGACTCACCTCTTTGTAATCATCTATATATGGATCCCTCATCACAGAGATCCAAAGGCTAGAATTTTGTAATATATAGAGAAGTGTTGTTGGTATTCTGGTGTACATTCACAGTGTTGGGTAATTTTGCTTTGCTTGAGGTGAAAGAAGGGCTTCTTAGCTAGAGGATGATGCTGGTTCAGAGCTGCTCATGGTTGTAATCCTCTTGCTACTTTTATTTGAATAAAGCTATTCTTGTTTCCTTCCATATCCTGGTGTACTTGTTTATATATGCTTGTATATGGTTAATGTACATCTGATCCTAAATTGTTTGTGAATTTAGAACTTTGTTTCTTACATAGTAGTATGTTGTTGTGATTCTATAGGTCTTCTTGAAGTTGAGCAGACAAATATCAGGCAACAAAACTCTATCAAGAAGGAGAGGGAATCGAGCGCAAGACTCAGGTTGGCCCTCTTGTTTCTCCTCTCATCTATTTTCGTAAAAGGAATCAACAGTAGACTTTGATTTTTTGTTTCTAAGATAGCCACACATCTTAGTGGGAATAGCAACATCCATGTGGACACTATTCCCGTATAACAAAATGGCGACTCCACTGGGGAGCAACTAGATTACTTAATAGCCTATCTATCCTTGTTTCTTTTATAAACATACAAACGGAGCCTGAAGTCAAGCCAGCTAGCCTTCGAACTGCATTTGTCATACAAATGCAAAGTAGATAAACGCTGCTTCAGTCAATCTCCGGGTTTTTGTTTATAAATTAAACAATAGATCTGCAAGCAATCTAATTGCCCTAAGTAGTGGCTTTAGTAACCTCTTAAATCACCCCTGTTTTTTTACATACATTGATCAGTACTTATTCAGCTTAAACACCTGAACTAAACTGCAAACTGTGAGTGAAGTCTCGTTCAGAGTCTCGCACTGTAACCATCGCCACCCTGCCTTTAAGGCAGCCTGTATGCATCACACTTCCCGAATGGAGTAACTGCACTGCATACTGAGTTCACTGTGTAACAGGTGCAATGGTCAGGGAGGACTGATTTTACCCTCCGACTGTGGATTTTTCTCACTGTTTTCAGTCTTATTCAAGAGTTTTTTGCTATCTGTAATTAGTGTGCTTCTGTGAATACCCCCTTCTTGATCCAGGTGGATATTGGTGGCCACCTGCCAAGTCCATCTGGACCCCCATCATTGTTTCTCTCAGCATTTTCAGCTTCCTTAATTGTAGCACAACTTACTATTTTTAGCAGTTTTTCAGGTCCTGAACTTCCGGAGCCGTTTTGAGGCCCTAAACGATGTTTTTTGGGGAATCCAGGGGCAACATGTGTCCATGTTGCCCGTTCCAACAATGATAGTGCTCGAATAGATCTTTCTAATGAGCTATTGTACGCGTCAAACGGAGATCATATGCCAAAGTTACGACCCCGGGAAATTGATGTACCAATTTACCCAAAAACGGGGCCCACAATTTGGCGTTTCATCTTCTAAGGGTCGGTTTTGGAATGTGAAGGGTTTTCCATTGTTTCTCAATAATAAATAGGCCTTCGAGCCTCATTGTAACACAAGTTCGGAATAGTTCAGAGACATGTAGCCGCACATCTCTTCTCAGAGATAAGCTACCATCGTCCTAGCTGGTTTATTTCCAATTCTGGTTGTAAGCATATTTCGGTATTTTCCATTAATGAAATGAAGTGTTATTTCCGCTGCATCTCTTCATTTATGGTTATCGCATCTCTGTATTTATGGTTATCTCTGTAATCTATTGCGTTCCTATTTAAATCCGGATCAGTGGTATCAGAGCGGTCTGCTTTTCTCGGTTTTTCTTTGCATGTCCCCGACGAGGTCGGGATATAAGGAGTTAGGGCTTGAACTGGTCGAACCTTTGCAAGACCAGCCTCGAAATCCCGACGGCCTCCCATGGCGGACGGAAGAAGATGGAGGGGGCAGGGAGATCCTATCAATATCTTGCTCGAAGAAGCCGTCAAGCGGCAACGGGAACGCGATGATGGACAACTTTGTGCAGATTCTTCAGCGGCTACCTAGAGGTGACGCATCGGCTTCCAGCAGCGACTCTGGAAACGCCACGCCCTTTAAGGTACAAGTTAATTTGAAATCCCCATCTTCGAGGGTAAAATAGACGCAGATGCCGTAGATAAATGGTTAAATCTGCTAGATGGGTATTTCTCTGTTCATGAGTTTTCAAGTTGGGAAAAGATTGTTTTCGCTCTTCTTAAAGCAGCCCCCCACGTCAAGGACTGGTGGGAAACCTACTGCGAGCAGAAGGATGAGGATGAAAGTACAGGCTCATTATTTTCAG
>APFE030085552.1:0-12505 GCA_000404065.3 Pinus taeda
TCTATGGTAGGAATAGTTCTCACTGGCAAGGAGAACTATCCTGATTGGTCCTGAATGATACAACACACCCTCATCTTCAATGAGTTGTGGAAAGGAGTGTGTGTCGGAGAAGGAGATAGTGACCCAGAAAAGCCTACCTCAGACAAACAGCTCGCCATTTGGGAAAACAAGAACAGCAAATCTTATGCATTAATTGCAGCATCTGTAAATAAAGAGGTGAGTCACCATATTTCATCATATTCAACTGCCTTTGAAGCTTTACAAAAGCTGAAAGAACTCTATGACTCACATTCTGCACTTGAAGTCGTCCAACTCATGATTAAACTCTTCACTTTTGAACTACAAAATAATGATCCTCTTGCTCTTGCTTCTGAAATAGAGTCTATAATGCATGATATCAAGTCCACTAAGGTTGAATTGGATATTCCTCTTATCACTTTTCTCAAGGCACTTTATCCTACTTACTCCAATTATCTTGAGTCTTTGCAAGCAAATGGAAATCTCAAAGATGTGACCTTTGACTCTCTTGTGAAAAAGTTTAGTGAAAGAGAAAAAGCTTTTGGAAAGAAGACAACCCCTGAGTCTTCTGAAGAGACTGTGTGCCTTGCTCACAAAGGAAAACATCCTGCTCAAGACTCTACAAGAGGAAGAGGTGGACGAAGAGGAAGAGGAAGATATTTCAGAGGCAGCGGGGGCAGACATTCTCAAGGAGAAAAGGAAGATTTACATTGTATTTGCTGCAAAAGAAATGGATCACATGATGCATCCACATGCAAGCTACCATGGGACAAAATTGAGCGGAGAAGAAACCAACAGAAAGGTAAAACTGATGATACAGATAAAGGTAAAGCACCTGAATCCTCTCACTATGTTGAGGAACAATGTAACATTGGAGTAAATGAAGATTTGTTTAATGCTTCACTTGCTTCCTGGAAAAATGATTGGTCGCTTGATTCAGGAGCAACCTGTCACATGACTCATAGAAAAGATTTTTTTGAAGATTTCACTGACAATGTTGATGGAGTAGTATACTTTGCAGATCAGTCAAAAATCAAGCCATCAGGGCTTGGCACAATCAGGCTTAAACTGCCTGGTCTCTCAGACTTTCTTCTGGATCATGTTTTATATCTCCCACAGCCCAAGAGAAGCTTGCTGTCCTTGGTCCACATCCACCAGCAAGGTCACTCCATTCATATGTTTTATGGAAAGGTTGAGGTAAGAAAAGAATCTGATCACTCACTTGTCATGAGGGGAATAGAAGAAGAAAGGATTTTCAAACTGTAAGGAACATCTGCTCATGCACAAAATTTCTCATATATTTCTCATCATGAAGAAAGTACACTTCCATCAAGTTTATTATGGCATGATAGATTTGGACATTTAAACTATGACAGTCTCCGCTTATTGAAGAAAAATGGTGTTGCTGGTTTGCCTACAATTCCTAGAAAACTTAGGCAATGTGATGCTTGCATTCTAGGAAAGCATAGCAAACAGTATTTCCATGATTCACATTCAAGAGCACATAGGAAGCTTGAACTTATTCATTCAGATTTATGTGTTCCAATGCCTGTTCCTTCTACAAATGGAAATAAATATATCATGACATTTATTGATGATTACACCAGAATGTGTTGGGTTATTTATTGAAGAACAAATCTGATGCTTTTCAAACATTCAAGAATTTTCATAAATGGATTGAAAATGATGCACAATCTCATATTGGGTCTATTCGCACTGATAATGGAAAGAATATACATCAAATGAATTTGAACACTATCTTCGCCAACATGGGATTAAACATCAAACAATTGTGCCTTATAATCCCCAACAGAATGGTGTAGCTGAAAGAATGAATAGAACAATCTTAAATATGGTACGATCCATGCTCTTCTTCAAAAATGTAAAGATAATGTTTTGGGCTGATACTATTCTATGTGCTACATATATAAAGAATAGATGTCCATCTAATGCTATAAGAAACAAGACCCCATATGAAATGTGGTATGGACATGTTCCTTCGGTAAAACATCTAAGGTCTTTGGTTCCACCTGTTATGCCTTGATACCAAAGGTACATAGAAAAAAACTTGGCACTAGAAGTCGTAAGTGTATTTTCTGGGGTATTCAAACACCTCCAAAGCATACCACCTCTATGATGAAGAAAATAAAAAGATCATTATATATAGAGATGTAATTTTTCTTGAATCATCCAAAACTGACAATGTTGTTGAGCGGCAACTTGATCGCTTGGATAGATTCGCAAAAACAAAATCATTTCAAGAATTGAAAATCAAATGCCACATCTTGAAGGGGGATTCCTATACTAGATCAACATGTGGAATCTTCTTCTGAAGAATACTCTCCCCCGACTGAAACTCCAACAACGAATGATGCTTTAAGTGATGTAACTGATAGAATTGGGAGACTCAATCTTGATTCACTCCCAACAAAATCAACAGAGCAGCCTGGACCATCTCAAAAAGGTCCCCCAAAGTGGCTGACAAAGACACTTGAAAGTGTTCATCCTGATGAAATTGGAAAAACAGGAACCAGAAATTCAAACCGACAAAATGGAGGTGATGTAGGTGACTCTAATTCACCTGTTGACATGGATGTTTCTTATTTCTTATGATTGTGAATTGAACTTGTCTACAGATTTTGAACCAACTTCCTTTAAAGAAGCTGCTTCTCATGATGAATGGAAAGAAGCAATGCAAAAGGAGTATGATGCCCTCATAAAGAACGACACTTGGAAGCTAGTTGATCCCCCATTTGGAACCAAACCAATTGGCTGCAAGTGGGTCTACAAGAACAAGTACAAAGCTGATGGCTCACTTGACAAGCACAAAGCTAGGCTTGTGGCAAAAGGTTTTGCACAGAAGGAAGTGGTCGATTATGAGGAAACTTTTGCCCCCACAGCAAAATGGGCCACCATCCGGACACTCTTTGCTGGCAGCTCAGAACGGTTGGAAAGTCCATTCAAATGGATGGGTAAAAAATGCCGTTTCTTTGAATGGAGATCTAAAAGAAAAATGTTTTTATGTCCCAGCCTGAAGGATTTGCTGTGAAGGACATGAAACATAAAGTATGCATTGTGAAGGTCCTTGGTATGGCCTCAAACAAGCACACGAGCTCTGTAATGAAAAGCTATACTTGAGCATCTTCTGAAACTCAACTTCAATTCATTTTGATCTTGATGAATGCAACTTATTTGTCAAGAAAAGTTGGCAAAACAATTGTAATATCTTGTGTATATGTAGATGACTTTTAATGACAGGGGAACAATGAAAGTTATATTGCATCCATAAAGAAAGAATTAAGAAAAAGTTTTGAAATGACTGATTTGGGCTATGTTCATTACTATCTTGGCATTGAAGTAACCCAACATCCAAAATCCATATTTCTTTCTCAAAAGAAATACATTGGAGATTTTTTAAACAGATTTGGCATGACAGAGTGCAATCCTCTTTCTACTCCACTGGAACAAAACTTAAAGCTCACATCTATTGAAGGAAAGGAATTTGAGGATGCAACAAAGTACATACAGCTTATAGGAAGTCTCATCTACCTCACTACTACCAGACCAGACATTTCATTTGCTGTTGGAATCCTCTCCAGGTTTATGCAAAAGCCTTGTGAGGGACATTGGTCTGCTGCAAAAAGAGTTCTAAGGTACTTGAAGGGAACTCAAGACCTTGGAATCAAGTATACACAGGTGGACAAATTCAGCTTGATTGGATACTCTGATTCAGACTTCGATGGAGAGAAAGAAAATGGAGTATCTACTTCAGGATATGCTATGAGTCTTGGATCAGGAGCTGTCTCCTGGAGATCATGCAAACAATCAGTTCCAGCAGATTCCACAACAGAAGCATAATACGTGGTAGCAGTTGAAGCAACAAAATAAATTGTGTGGCTCAGGAAAATTCTTGAATATTTGTAGGTAAAACAAGTACAATCAAATCCACTCATGATTGACAACACCTCTGCAATAAAGTTGGCCAAGAACCCAAAATTCCATGATCGACTGAAGCATATCAATACAAAATATCATCTGATTTGACATCATGTTGAGGCTAAAACAATCCATCTCCATCATTGTTCCAAAAATGAGCAAATTGCAGACATCTTCACCAAAGAACTTGGAAAGGAAAATATTGAACGATTCAGAATGATGCTTGGACTCACCAACATCCCTTCAGATTAAGGGGGGAATGTTGACACCTAATCTTCATGATTGGGAATTTTATGTAAATAAAATTAATTGGGAAGGTGAACAGTCATCGAGAGATGAACTGAACAATCACTCCCTATTACATATAATAATGGGTTACCTATGGAATAATACATGAATCATTTTTCTGCCAAACTGGATTTACTTCTGGCCTGACAATTTCGCTTGATTTCGACAAATATCTTGTTCCACACATCGGGGTAGGTTTCACTCAAATGATGTTTCTGAGCAAGAAAAGATGAATTTGGGAAAACAGAGAGATTTTTTTGTCCAAAATAGGCCAAGGAAGAAAAACCTCCTTCACTTTTTACACAAGTGTCATGGTTTTAGAGAAATGTCAAAAATACAATCGCCTTGGGAGAATTGATACACCTCTGAAATGACCTTGGGAAAATCAAGTTTTCTCCTAGCTTAGTTGGCCAAATGACTTGCTTGATGCATAAAATGATAAATATGCAAAAAATAGCTTTCCAATGAGCTATCATGAGCTCCATTTGGAGTTGAGGAACACCTTCAAAAGTTGACTACAACAGCACTCTGCCTTGAGGCAGCCTCACTGGGCACATTTTGACCAGTCTTGGGAGATTTGACTTTTGAAAGGGAAAATGAACTCCAAATTCAAAAATTCCAGTTGCGTTGGAAAGTAGACTCCAATACCTTTCCAACGAGCTATCCTATGCCCAATTTTAACACTAGGAAGGTCTCCAAACATCACCTAGGAAAGGGCGCGATGCACATAGGGAGCGCGACACATTGGGAGAGAGTTTCCAGTGTAAAATTTACACTGGCGCGACGAACATAGAGAGCTCGATGCATAGGGAAAAAGGGGATGAAATTGTGCCAAATCACCTCTAAATTTTTGTGAAGCCTATCAAATTGAAAGGTAGTATCTTTGACATCATTTTTTTATCAAGTTTTATCGATGATATGATGGTTTATACCGATGTTTGAATGCAACCAAATGCATAAAATCAACCATAAGAAATCACCAAGAACCATGATGGCTAGGGTTGCTAAAGTGTGTTGGTAGTGCCAAGGTTCCATTCCACTCATCATCTTCCCCTCACCTACCATTTTTCCTATTCTCCCTTTCTCATTTTTTCTAATAGCCTTGCCCTACATTACTACCCAACCCTCTCCCCTATCCTTCCACTATTTGGTCAACATGAAACCCTAAACCCTACCCTATCAAAATACCCAAAATCATCCCATGTCCCTAAACAAAATTCTCCCTATAACCCCTGTTCCCATTACATCATTCCCTTCCTAATACTCCTTGCTTCATTGTTACCCTTGGTAACAGATATTACAAAGGCACCCAACCTCACACCATCATCAAACAACAGCCTAATCATAGTCCATACTGCAGTCATGACATTACAACATTCGTCATAGTATGAGGAGGAGACCCACAGTGACAGCTTCAGGAGAAATATGCTAAGATCAAAGAGCTTAGGGACAATGTTTTTAAGGCCAATTTGATGGTTTGACTCCTAGAGCAGGATAATAAGCAATTGAGGGTGATTCAGATGAGCATCAAGAGCAAGTGACAAGGAAGAATCCAAATACTAGAGGACTCAAAAGGGAACTTCAGCAACAAAGGGAGCAGATGTCTTCGGTTGGCCTAACTGTAGGAGAAATCAATGAAAATAGGTAGTTTTGGTGCAACAAAGTAAATTTCCATTTAAAAAAATCTTCTTAAGAGGGCCAAAAGAGACAACAAATTTCAAAGACACATGGTTGCTCATTGCTACACAAGGAATCAGGGCTCCAAAGTCAAAATCAAGCAGTTGAAGAAAATACTCCGGGAAACCCTAATCAGGAAAAAAGAGAGGGTTAAGTTGGATTTGCTTGCTAATGCTTCCCTCAGAGCAAACAAGGACAGGGACATGCTCAAGAACATGAAAGAACACAATTGGGCATGGAACAAAGTTTGCAAGGCACGAATAAGGAATTTGAAGGCAAACCTAAAGAAGGCATCAAAAAGGAAAAAGAGGCAAAAAGAGCATGATTGACTCTAGATATTGACCGAGGCAATCCTTGGCCCACCATAACACTTAATGAAGAAGCTCCAGACCAAATTTCAAGAAATTTGGGGCATATTTTGAAAATTTGAATTTTTTTGGACAAAAAATAAGAAATTCCTCCCTGTGCGTCGCGCACCCTACGCGTGCTATAATTCTAGCACTCCAATCGAGAAAAGGTTTGAATTTTTGGATTCAGCATCGAAAAATACATCTACTGGTGTCCGGGCTAGAAATTTTGATAAGTTTTGGGTCTCCTAAACGTCAAAAAACACCCAAAAATGGCCCTTCTGCCACTTTTTGGACACACAGAAAGCAGTCTTGGGAGAATGAAGATTTGGAGGGGCAAATGAGCTTCAAATTCAGAAATTCCAATGGGGTTAGAAATTAAACAGGCCAAGATTTCCAACAAGCCCACTTGGGTACATTTTGGACATCTGCAAGTGCCCCAAAACAGGCCCAAAAAATAGCACGACGCACAAAGAAAAGCGCACGACGCATAGAGGAAATTTTGCCCAGTTTGCTCCCGTTTCGCGAAATTTCAGGTCGTGACTTCTCCAAGTGGGCCCAGTCATCTACACTTCGGTTTTTTGGCACCAAAGGTGGCATTTAAAGAGTTTTCTCTCCATATGGCATCTATCCAAGTCGCAATGGAATGCAAAGGGTCACCCCAGCCAAATGTCATGCTTGAGAGCGCTGCACCTGTAGCTGATGTTTGGCTCTCCATCTCCATTTCGAAATGATTTGAGTAACTCCCTATTGTGGCCACCAACAACCCCCCTCCTTATTTAGTGTCAGCAATAACATTAAACAAGGGAGGAACCTTAGTAAAAATTCAAAAAATCCTTTTTGTATTGAACTCCTTGGAAATATATCGCATCGCGAGAAGAGAGTAAAACATTTCTTTATGAGCACCATAAAAAATGAAAAAATGCGACGCAAAATCCATCGCATCACATACATCAAGAAGCACCCATAAATGAAGATCTTGAGAATTCTCCGATGGCCGATATGCGACATCGCATATCGCAACATCGCATAAGCAACACACAATATTTTAACATGATCTGCGATCTTACGATCAATGCGATCTGCGATCTTGCGATGAATGTGATCTGTGATCTGCGATCTTGACGAAAATGCGATAATGCGATAATGAAATGCAAGTTGCAGGAACCGCCCATTGCAAATTTTCCTCGGCTCAGCATTCAAGAAAAGCTGTCCATAAATCAAAAATTCGGCGTGCGCCTTAAACGAAATTAATGAACATATGCCAAAGTGTTAATGAAGGACAGTTTTATGTTTTTCAAAGAGTCAATTCACAATGGGTGACATTATGTTATGCATTCATAGAGCTTAGAGCTTCGCATCAATATTTATTATTGTAACTATTTTCCTTTGCGTAAACTACAGGAATGAAGAACAGGAAACAACATAGAGAAATGTGCAGACAACATCTAAAGAAAAAGGGGAAAGCGTCAATGCTCGAAGATAGAGAAGAGATGCCCTCGTAAACAAATACTGCATACGGCGGAACCATAGGTTCTAGAGCATTACTAAATAGATACTGATATCAATAGGCGATCCAACACTCAGGGTAAAAAAGCTCACAAAAAACAGCATGTTTACAAAATTCTGAAAAAGCTTACGCCTGGAAAAGGAAAAGGCGCTACAGACAAAAAACAAACCACAAGTCCGGAAGCCAAGATAGCAAAAGCAGAAGCAATTTGAGGGAAATTTGGGATGTTACCAAGTATATACGCAGTGAAATCACCTAGGAAGAGGATGATCCCCAGAAATATCTTCTAATTTACTAAAAAGTAGTGCCAACACTTGCCGTTCCTATTTGCTTGACTCAAACAAAAGCGGAAAGCAACCAGCCGACTCTTCTCAGGCAAATGTTGAATGCCCACAACATCAAGGAGTAAATGCAGAAATAGTTAGGAATTAGATTCGATTTTTAGAAATAAGTTTTCTTAGAAAGAAGGCGGTCATTTAAAAGAAAACCATATCCTAAATTTGTGTAATTAGGTTATTTAGTTAATAGTATTTAAACCCTTCTCATGCATTTAGAGAAAGGTCCAGAAATTTGTCAAAAACTTATCCTCAAAACATGCACTTTTGCACCCTCAGAGGAGGTTTTGATGAATGGAAGGATCGAGATTTATTGATGTTTTCATTTGATATCTACAACTGATGTTGCACTTCTGTACTCTTAGTAGATATTAGAACAAGGAAAGATAAATCATTGTTGCTTGAACCTTATGAGTAGGACCAGTCATAAATGGTACTTTTATCTCTTGATCATTTCTGCTTATATTCTTAAAGCAATATATAGTTTTTAGTTGTTTATATGTTATTACATGAATGCTTGTGTTACCATTTGGCACTTTTGTACGATGGAACCATTTATTTATGTTTAAAGTGTGAATAACTTATTATGCGATATGTTGTTCACAACTGTTTTGCCTAACTTTTTATGCAAATTAGTTTATCTTAATTGATTTCTATTCTTATAATTGTTGAATAATCTTTATTACCAGTTATTATTTGAAATCTCTTTAGATCACATAATAGAAGAATTACATCCCGGGTTAGCATAGATTAGATGAGCTGTTTTCATTAGATTACAATAGCATAGAGTTAGACTAAAGTAGCTCAGATATGAAATTTAGATTAGCAACATCCAACTCTACACACACACACCCTTAGATTGGGAAACTGGTCCCATTATCCCCAGTCAGACTCACTATATCAAACAGATAAGGAGTTGTCAACCAAGGTCCAGACCGGGTGAGTATCCCCCTTGTTGTCGACCTGATTTTCGGGGCTTCAACATATTTGGCACTAGAAGGAGGGTTGAACTATGAATGGCACCTAAATCTAAATATATATGCCATTCTGAGAATAAATCGCCCTCATCATCTCCCCCGACTTCCCCAGTACGTTTAATTCCAGAGTCAGAAGTTGCTCGAGTATCAAACGCTGTTACGCACCCTAATATTTCAGACCGATCTATCATTAAACCCCCTGAAGTGGAATCCCTGATTCACAAACTTCAAGGATTTTTCATTTCTCCTCAGAGGTCTGATAAATCTCAAAGCAGTTTCACTTCGCAGTACAATCCTTCTCATCCCCTAACCAGGTTAAAGAGTGAAAAATTTGGCATTCAGCCAACTGAGTTGCCTCTTCCCACCAGGAAAAGAGCGAGGAAATTACCGCTAGAGTCTGACAGTGAGACTCTTTCGTCTACATCATCCATTTCAACTACCTCACCGCGAAGTCAACCACCCATGCCTCCATTCCAAACCATCATCCATCCGTCTACCGGAACTCCCACAACCCCTCTTCAATCATCTACGATCATAGTATCTTCATCTTCCCAGTCGCAGGGATCATCTCCTACACTTTCCTCTACTAGCAGCTCAACGATGGCCCAGTCTCCATGGAACAACCCCGGGGCAGTTTTAATGCCTGCGCCCTTGAGCCCAATACCGGCCCATCCTGAGAAATGGCTGCCCAAATTCAATCCAGAAGCAGGCATGCTAGCAAAAGAACACATAAACAATTTCATGATTTCTATCAATCTCAACGGAGTTACTAATGAAGACGTTGTTGTTTGGCTTTTTCCCTATACAATGCAAGGAACAGCCGGGTCATAGTACTTTCATTACCCTCCGGGTCTATCACAAGTTGGGATATCTTCCAGAATCAGTTCCTCACCAAGTTTGGTGATGACAGATGAACGACAACATTAATCAATGACCTATCCAATCTTAAAGCCAAAGCTATAGAACCTATCAAAGATTTCAATTTACGGTTCAATAAAATTCTCAACAAAATTCCTACTGCTTCCCGACCCAGCGAAGAAGTATGATGTGAATGGTATATTACTGCCTTGCCATCAAACACAGCAATCTTCGTGGACAGAGCAAATAAAACAACCTTAGTTGAAAACATGACAGAGGCGATAGCAGTAGAGAAACGTGTAATATCCCTGGAAAGAAGATTCACGATAGAAGAACGCAAATATAAAAAAGTCACCTTTAAAGAAGACTCCAAAAAGAAACAAGCGAAAGACCCTCTCGATTTGGAAGGATTGCAGAAATTTTTAAAAACTATGTCTAATGAGATGGTTGACATAAAAAAAAAAGTAGCAGAAACATCTTCAAAAAATCCCTATAGAGCTTTTAAAAGAGGTCCTTCAACGGATATAAAACCACCCAATGCCATTTCAAATGTTGAATCCGAGGAAGAAGAAGAAGAAGAAGAAAGTGCCACTGAAGGGCAGACTGATGACGAAGAAGTTGTGGAATTACAAGGAATGTGGGATTTCATCCTCCCACAAGAAGAAGATCAAGAAGTATTTCCAGTTAGCACACAAAGCAAAAACCAACTTGATCCTCCCCAAACTACCCCTAAGCAGAAGAGTGCAAGCCCTGCAATGAAAGATAAAGTCGCAACAAAGAAAACAACCACTAAAGCGACTCAATCTAGCCCAGTCCAAGCAGATCAAACAACTCCATAAAAAACATTGATAGTGTCGGATGAAATGGAGTACAATATTATAGATGATATGAGAAAGACTAGGGCTAATATTACCCTTTACGAATTGAGCAAATTGAAACATCAACAGAAGATAATGATGAAAGAATTACATGCCATACCCATTGCATCTTTGCCTACTACTGTACTCTCTCAAGCTTCCCACAACATGGGAAGACCTCCAACTAACGCGATCAATAATATTGACCCAAATGAAATCGCCTTAATTAGAGGAAGATCAAGATCTCACACTCCCCCGTTTCTTCTCACTTATGAAATTTTCAACAAAAATGTGCACAATTGTTTGATAGATTCCGACGCTTCATCAAATATTTTATCCAGATCAATATGTGCCAAGTTAAATGTTCAACCACAAAAATCCGTAGTGCGTATAGTTCAACTCGATCGATCTCAAGTCGAAGTGACTGGTGAACTCAATCAAGTAACCATAATATTATCATCCAATCTGAAGATATGGCAGGTTATTGACATTCTAGTGGCTGATATCCCAGAATTCTATGGCCTAATTCTTTGTAGAGATTGGTCTGAGAAACTCCATGGATACTTCACTACCGACTGGTCACACATGTGGTTACCCTACAATAGTAAACCGAATCAAATAAAGGTTGCACGAGAGTTACACCAGAAATACATAGTAACAGAATTGGAAGGAGAAAATGAAGCAATAGCTTATAATAGCAGTATCATAGGCAATTACTCGGTAGATTCTTTTCTTGGCAATTTCAATGCTCACACATCACCCTACTTAGAAAATTCAGTTTTCTCCCAAATCGAAAATTTTTCCCAAACTGATAGTTCAAAGTGCATTAATTTTTTAGATAAACCTATAAATACATCTTTGTTTTGGAAATTATATGGCTCTAAATCTAAAGAAGGAGCAGGAGCAGGATGCGTTCTGATTAGTCCAGAAGGAAATAAGACCATGCTTACATGCAGACTCAAATTCGATTGCACAAACAATACAGCAGAATATGAGGCCTTGGTGCAAGGCCTGTACAAAGCAATCGTGTTGAATGTCAAGTATCTGCAAGTCTTTGAAGACTCTGAAATTGTCGTCAAACAGGTACGTAACACTATACATTGCTTATCTGGTCATTTAAAACACTATCAATCTTTAGTACAAGATCTGACTGAGCATTTCATAGCATTTAATATTTCTTCAATCCTGAGACTCCAAAATGCAAGCGCAGACCTTTTGGCTAACGTAGCCTCTAAGCTTATTCCCTCCGAAGATTTTAGTCCAGATAGATTCTTAATAGAATTAATCTTTAGACCGTCCATCCCTGACAACGTTACAAATTGGAGAGTATTCAATGACGATCCTGATATTGTAAATTTCCTCACTTTTGAAGGATCCTACTCCAATCAAATAATTGACGAAGACCATCACGATCGACAAATACAAGCAAATAGCACTGATAATGCTATACCTAAATCGGTGGTCAAGTTAGAAGACTTATACGATTTGAAAAATTGGTTTAAAAGGTCTACCAATTCAAAGCTCTACAGTCCAACTCTGAACTACAAATTAGTAAACCTAGGGACCGATGATAAACCACAAAACGTTAACCTAGGCCTCGGCCTAGTCCCTGAAGAACAACTAGCGTATATTCGTCTTTTGAGACAATATAAAAATGTTTTTGCCTGGAATTATGATGAACTAAAGACATACGACACTTCTA
>APFE030085553.1:0-25379 GCA_000404065.3 Pinus taeda
GAATATGTGGCAGCTACAACAGCAGCATGTCAAGCAGTTTGGATGAGAAGGATGTTGAGGAGCTTAGGCCAAGAGTAGGCAAAAGCGACAGTGATTTTTTGTGACAATAGCTCAACTATTGCATTGTCGAAGAATTCAGTGTTTCATAAGAGAATGAAACACATTGATACAAGGTTTCACTACATCAGAGAATTGGTGAATAATGGAGAAATTGTCCTAGAACATTACAGGACTCAAGAATAGGTTGCAGACATCTTGACAAAGCCACCGGATCAGAAAAGCTTTGAATTTCTGAGGAAGTGTCTGGGTATGACCAAATTCCCAACAGTTGAAATTAAAGGGGAGTGTTGAAAATGTAATTTCAACACTGTCGTACCATTCCCCGAAACCACCAAAGCAAAACCACAAACCACCTGGATGCATATCAGACCGCTTTTGCGTGAAGGCAGTTTCCGTACACAAGAGCTCCGATACAATTTGGATTTGACGCGTGGATGAGGCGTGACATCACCCTCTGACACTTTATCGGGACGTAAAGTTGGGTTAAAAAGTGGCTTCCAATATTCTCCTCCGTCGTCTGATGTGCTCCAGCATTTTCCACCGTTGATTGTTCAAAGTTGCATACAAGGCTGCAATAAATGTAATGTAGAGTAAAGTTCAGTTAAAAAGGGCTTCTGATATTCACCTCAGCCGTTCGATTCCAGGAGGGCAAATCAACAGTCGACGGGCATCTCAAGTTGCATATGAACCTGCATAAAATAAATATTGCGTGGAGTAGAATCAAGTTTTATTTTTGACCATACCTTCATTAAATATTTGTCATATGCGTAGGTGTATTTTTAATTTTCTTTTACGGCATGTATGGGCGTAAATTAAATAGAGGCATGGGCAATGTCATATAGTTTAATTTTATTACTTTTTAATTATTCACGGGCATGGCGTAAGTTTGTTTGAACTGAACAAGTAAAAACATATTGTAGTTGACCATTCTGTAAGTGAAAAATAGAATGCACAGCAGTGCAGGAGCCAAGGCGAAGAAGTGAAGAAGAAAACCAGGGGGAAGCTTGTATCAGAAAAACCATGAATTGTTTCACACAGCATTGAAAAGCGAACAGTAAGTTTTGTAAATGTAAAACCATTTTTACAGAAGTAAATGTGAATGTAGATTTTACGCAGCAGTGTAAAAATCAATTGTAACAGAGGCAGAGTAATTTTTGTTAAAATGATTTGGTGAATCCCTCTGAGTGAAAGAGGATGAATATGTATCAGTGATTTTGTTTAATGAATAGAAATCTTTTATGGTGGTCTGTTCTCAGTAATTTTTTTTAAAGCTTCCCAGTGCACAAAAGATCCTGGAGTAAAGAAAACAGAGCATTGCCTCTGTGTGCTTGAATTTTTGTGTTTTTGGGATTTTGCCTGAAAAATCTCCAACAACCTTCCATGTTTTTTTGGAAACTTATCCTCTCACCTTTTAGTGTCTTTTAATAGTTCACAAGTATTTGAGGGCGACTTAAACTGATACATGGAACCCCAGTATCCTTATTTTATGTCGTTTATGTTTTGAAGTTGAAACGAGGTTGGAAGATCACGAAGCTACATGAACCATTAGGTAAAGAGGAGCTGAGACATTAGACATTGAACTCATAACAACCTGAATCTATAATTTATAGAAACTGCAGAACTATATGTAACATTAAATATTAAATAGGAGCTCTCGACTTAAGTGGTTCTTTAAACGTCTGCTTCAACCATCTGGACTACCAATTTCATGAACTCTTTTGAGGAATTATTTTGGCGGAGTAACTTCTCTAAGTTGTTGTTAGAACATCCTCCTTCCTCCATCGTTCGCTTCGCAGTATCCTTCAATTTTCCAATTCTTCTCCTTATTTTGTCTCCTTCTTCTCCTCCTATCAAATTCCTCACCAACGTCGCCACCTCTTCTATTTTTACTGTTTGTTTTAATTGCAGTCCTACGCTCCACTCTTCACAAACGAATTTCGCATTTGTATGTTGCTCGGCATAGCCGGGTCAACATATCATCGGCACTCCCGTGCTTACGCTTTCCAACGTGGAGTTCCAGCTGCTGTGAGTCAGAAACCCTCCCACAAAAGGGTGGGACAGTACCTTTATCTGAGGCACCCACCCAACCAACAAACCTCTGTCCTTTGTTTCTTAAATGAACTCCTTGGGCAATATGGCAGATTCACCATGAACTATATCTTCTCGGACAACCCAAAGAAAGTGTTGGATGCTGGAAGCCAATCCCCATGCAAATTCCAGGAGTTGTTCTTTCGACAAAACTGTAATGCTTCCCAAACAAACGTACATGACAGAGCATGGATTCCGAGAATCCAACCATGTGAGATAGCTATTTTCTTCCTTCCACATACTCAATTCATCCAAGGATCCATCCTGATCTTTGCAATGGAATGACTGAGAGAGAAGTAGAGGACCGATGGGATATACACGGAAGTTAACTCTGAGTGCCTCTAAGACTGGGCCTTCCAGTTCTTCAAATGTGTTAACTATTACAGCGGCTGCTGATAATGTACCCTGGCCTTGAACACCCAGATATGAAATGCCTGTGACTAAGAGGAAGTTTGGAAGGTCCCTCAGCCGCAGCGGGGGCATTCCCAGAATGCAAGTGATTCTTACTTCATCAAGATATTCCTCGGTGAGGCAGCTTTCATCTGTCAAACATGAAAACTATTCTATCATAATAAAACAGGATGCACCTGATCGCTTATGTGTGGGTGTAATTAACAGGAAAAAAGACAGGAAGATGTTAATGTTTGTTGTTTACCTTTGAGAGGAAGATATCCTTTGTCGATGAGCAGAGGAATGGAAAAAAAGGACGTGAAACCGAACGCACTGGTCGGCCAGAAAGCAACTCTGGGAACACCATATTCGTTCGCAACAACATGCGTCTTTGATAGAAGTCCATCAGACACAATGAAGGAGACTCGAGGAACGTTGGGAAGACGTCGGAGTTTCTCCATCAACTTGTGTAAATGAATATGAGCATGAGTATCCTGTCATTGATGAATTATTGAATGAATTGCATGGATCAACTTACTTCACTAAGTTGGATGTTCATTCAGGATATCATCAAATCAGAATGAAGACTGTAGACATTCTAAAAACAACACTTAGAAGTCATGAGGGTCATTAAGAATTTTTGGTCATGCCTTTTGGCCTTACCAATGCACCTTCTACATTTCAAGGTTTGATGAATTCCATTTTCAAACCCTTCCTTAGAAAATTTGCGTTAGTATTTTTTGATGATATAATAATCTATATAAAGTCTTGGAAGGATCGTGTTCAACAAGTTAACAGGGCGCTCAAACTATTGGAGGAGAAACAATTATATGCGAAAACCTCCAAATGTTTCTTTGGAGTACAAAAGGTGGAATATTTGGGTCATATTATTTCTCATGAAGGTGTTAAGGTAGACCCCAGCGAAATTAAAACCATTAAGGAATGGAAAATATCCACATCCATAAAGCATCTGCGAGGATTTCTTGGGTTGACGAGGTATTATCGCAAGTTTGTTAAGAGTTATGGAAGAATAGAAGCACCTCTAACAAGATTATTGAAAAAAGATGAAATTTCATGGACTCCAGAAGTAACGAAGGCCTTTGAACATCTTAAAGTGGAAATGTGCCAAGCAACGGTCTTAGCTACACCGTACTTCACAAAAACTTTTATTGTGGAATGTGATGCCTTAGGAAATGGAATTGGTGTTGTTTTAATGCAAGAAGATAGACCCACTGCTTTCGAAAGTCGTCCAATCAAAGGAAATTATTTACACAAAGCTATTTATGAGAAGGAAATGTTGGCAATACTACATGCACTTAAGAAATGGTGACCCTACCTAATGGGAAGACACCTTAAGGTAAAAATAGATCATGATGGTCTTAAATACTCTTTGGAACAACATGATTTTTCCAAGGTCTTCAATTTCTTTTGGAGGCCTCTGTTATGGAAATTAGTGCCCAAAAATTTGCATTTTATCACAACTCAATCAGTGAGGACATTCTTTCCTCCATCGAGTCTTTTCTTCCTTTCGAGATGGACTCCATAGACTCTGGATTCAAATACATTGGCTTCTTTCTGAAGCCAAATGGATACCTTTTAGATGAATAAAAGTGGATCCTCAACAAATTTGTTATGCAATCAGCTTATAGGATAAAAGAAAAGTTAGATCAATGACTTCAAAATCAGCCTCTTCGAGCGGGCAACCTCATTTACATTACACAAATGAACAAATCCTTGGATGATAAAAATGACAAGACCTCCTTTCTATATATAGAAGTCTAAGAGGTCACAATTTAATCAGAGTCGACATAACAATAATAATTTAAGGGCACAACAATAACAATAAGGGGCTATAATGAAAATAGTAATAGGGGAATACACTAGTATTATAGGGACTTAACATGCCCCTCTCATTCAAAAAAGTGTTTTCCTCAATGCTTGAGTAGTTCTAGATGCTTTTGTATAAAATTATCATCCTCCTATGTTGAATATTCAGCGGGTAAGTTCTTCCACTTGATGAGATACTTTGAAATTGATCGATTTCGTAGATGTTTAGTTCCTGTTTTAGCGACTTCTTTCGGTTCCAATATGATTTTTCCTTCCTCGTCAAGTTGTGGAAATATTGTTTAAACTAGGAGTTTGTCACCTATAACCTTCTTTAAGCATGAAACATGGAAAACTGGGTGCACTCGGGAAGATGCAGGAGATTCCAATTTGTATGCCATAATACCAATCTTTTGCAAAACCTTCTATGGACCATAATACTTTGGTGATAATTTATTATCCTTCTTAGCCTGCTTGATGGACATTTGGTTTTATGGTTGTAGTCATAGAAAAAAATTTATAGCGAAAATGCCACAATGACCTGTTTGAAGCAGTGAAACCCTAGAATCCAAAGCTTTGATATCAAATGTTATGCAACCAACTCACAAAATAGAAGAAAAGATAGATCAATGACTTCAAAATCAGCCTCTTTGAGGGGGAAACCTCCTTTACATTACACAAATGAACAATTCTTGTATAATACAAATGACAAGACCTTCTTTCAAACCTTCCATGCCTTTCTTCGAAGAGTTGATTGCATTTGATTCACTAACGACATAATTGAATATTTCCTATTCTAGGAAGTTTAGGAAACTATTAATTTTTCATTTGCTATTGATGATGATGATGATGGTGGTGGTGGTTAACGTCCACTGAGACCAAATTGGTCTATCAGATCTATACGTTTCTTAGCTTTTAATTATCTGGCTCCTCATCTTTCTTGGCGAGATTGGTGTTGTAGCTTTGTTTTTTCTCTCTACGGTCTTCCAACTTCCTTTTTCTTGCATCTCCTTCATCTCTTCTAGTTCTTGAGACATTGGTGTCTTAGCTTCGGGATCTATTGTGGTTGTCCTTTTGAAGATAGTCGGAGAAGAAGTTTGGTCTAGGAGATCTACTTTGCTGTTAAATGAATATCTTTTTTGTGTGGTATTCGAATCATCATAACTGTTGATGCTTGAGGGGTTGTCGAGTTCACTTTTTGGTTGTTCGGCGGGGCTTTCTCCCTACTTGTCTTGAGAGTTATTTCTTTCTTGTCCGATTTCTTGTGATTTAGAGTTTTCTCTAGAGTATTCTTCTTTGATGACAATGTAGTGTTCTTTTTGTGCTCCTTCCCACCATGTAGATCTATGGTGGTTTTTTCTAGAAGAATTTTTCTGGGAGGCTTTTGGGTAATTTTTGGCTAGATGGTCGGTCTCAAAGCAGGATCGACATCTAAAGAGGACACTTTCATAATCGAGTTTCTAGTTATACACATCATCTTTACTTGTTAGGTTTATTTCAACATGGAATCTGGCACTGAAGTCCATTTCCACACAAATACGTGCATAGGTGGTTCTGGCATATTCCTCTATTTCTGGGCACTTGCAGTAAAATTTTCCAATTGCATTTCCAATGGCTTTTAGCAAGGATGGATTCCAGAGATGCAAGGGTAAGCTTGGCAATCCCACTGAAACTAGTTATGAGGTTATGACTGCTGTTGAGGGATCAAATGATGGGTTCCATGGCCTCATGAATAGGCTTGATGTTTCCCAAAACCAAGGGCTAGAATCTAAAATACATTGTTTGCTTTCAGGATTTTCAAAATCTACTATAAAGAAACCCCTAGCATAGGGGTAGATATTAATTTCATCAGAAATGACAGGCTTCCATACCTCCGAGATCCAATTGTGGAGAGCTGTCAGCCGCAGCCAAAAACATTAAACCGGTAGATTAGGGAACTTTCGAAAAACTTCAAAGCCTCGTCAAGTGAGGCCTAGACCACCTGGACAGTGGGAGTTGGAGCTTTACTGATGATATGGGCATAAGTTGGCCCTCCAAAAGCGGACGGAATTTAGCCAGCAGCTATTTTCGCGAAGCTAGGAGCCATATTTTACTTGCCCGTGATTAGATCTAGGTCTAGCTGCAGAAGATTAGATCTAGAACCCAGCGACAAAGAAATAAGCCAAAAGATTAGATCTAAATCTAGATCTAGCCGCAGAAGATTAGATCTAGAATGCAGCCGCAAAGTCTCAGTAAGCTTTTTAATCTACAAGAAACCCATACCATACGTTTATTGTTGGTCTTGCCCAAACTGAATTGTGAACTCCAGAATTGGAAAACTGCAATCTTTACAGGAAAAACTTCTTGTTATATTTTCTTCAGCAATGGTGATTGCTGGCAAACATAGCCTCTATTTCGACTGGAGATTGGTGGCAAACACTGCATCGCTGACTGTCGAAAAGTGTCACAGAGTCTCAGCTATTGTGATTGCCGGCATAAGTCTCAGCGAATATTGCACGTAGAAGATTCTGTTGTGGACGTGATATTGCATTTTGGCTGTGGAACCCAATCTGTATGCTAACATAAAAGTTTCTGGTAGAAGATTGCACACAAAAGAGTCTCAGCGATGGTGATTGCCGGCAGATTAGGGCACGCAGAAGATTGCATGCAAAAGATCGCAGCAAAGAGACGACGAGCTGCAGTAGTTAAATATAATTTATATATGAGTGATTTTACTAATACAAATTCCAACCTGTAAGATAGTCCCTACTTTTTTTTACTCTCCTTGAATAACACAAAAGTAACATTTTTCATTGAAAAAAAATGTCCATCAACTTCCTTAAGATTATGAACAAACTCCTTTACTTAGAAAGCATCATACTCATTTCCTTAGAAAACATCACACTTAAGACAGGTAACACATTAAACTTTACGACTCCCCCTTAAGGACAATTTGTCTTGTTCTTGATCACCAAAATCTAGCTATCATCCAATCAAAATATTGATGTCTACATAAAAAATAACCATATTTATATATTATATGTTTATGGAAAGACATAATATTGATTTCCATATAAAAAATAACCATATTTATATATTATATGTTTATGGAAAGACATAACTTTATTTATATATTGTTATTTTAAAGATATTATAATGATAGGTTTTATTAGTTAATATTTGGATTTATTAATTCAGATTTATTACTTTTATTTAAAAAATAAAACCTAAAAGAATTAGGTTTTATTTATTTTTAACTTTAAGTTATAATTACCTCAATTTTAAAAATATAATATTTTATTATTTTAGATTTATAAAAATTATGTTAAATAAAACTAACGTATTGAACATATTGAGCCAACTTATGTTATTCGATAGCTTTCCCATGCCTTTTGTCGTTCTGTATAGTTTCTCAGTACTATTTGTCTTGATCTGGTTTGTGATGGTGTATATGTCTCTTTACGGACCTATGATGTTGTATTTGCCCTCGTTGCTTCTATCATGGCTGCTCCACGAGACACTTTTTGTATTTTCTGATGTTTTTATATTGTCTCAATATAATACAATGATGTTTTTTCTCTCTGAAAAAAATAGCGAGTCTTTCGTTAACGTTGACAGTAAGGTAACATATGTATCCTAGAATTAAGTGATATCACTACTAATCAAATCCCACTAAGCTACCAATCAAAATAACAAAATAACTTTGGTGAAAGAACGTAGTGAGAACCCATGATGTTTTATTTAGTTACTTTGTGCAAAAAGAAATCACCAGTATCGAAGTATCATATTGTTATGCCAACCAGACGCTTTAAGTAACCTGACAAAACCTGATTTTTCGCAATGTATTTACTTTTGAAGAGCTACTATTGAATGGTTAAAATCTACTTTTCGCAATTTACTTTTTGAAGAGTTACTATTAAAAATTTATATATGTGAACTTCACAGCGTTCGGTTAGCGTTTAAATAAAATAGTAACAAAATGGAGGGGAAACCATATTTAAAGTTTTACTGTTTTTACAAAATAGGAAATTGTAAGTTACGTGAAGTAACCATTACTATAATTATGGGATCTTGTGAGCGAAGTGAATCAAATATGGGCCCTCACTACCTAATCATATTCAAAGTATCACGCCATGAGTTGTGCGTGTGACGAGTTGAAGCGACGTGTTCTTGTTTAAACGCGATGAGTTGGAGTGCGATGATTTAGTGGGTGACTACCCAGTGCAACGAGTCGGTAAACAGGCGAGTCAGGTGCGACGTTATGCGACGATGGTGCGAGTTGGTGTGCGACAAGCCAATAGAGGAGACAAAAAATTGGCTAAGTGTAAAACTCAGAAAGGCGACCTTATACGATGAGCGGTCAGGTAGGTTGACCTAGTGGAATGACATAAGGGGGCGAGCCGACCTGAGTTGGGAGCACGAACAGCCGAGTTGGGCCCAAGCCAACCCACATAACATTCATCACAGAAGCATATGAAGAGAAGATGCATGAGCGGAGAAGAGGGCATCAACGAACAACAAAATTCTCAACCATACACTTAAGTGCGAAGGGAGGGTGAACATAGAAGGAAGGTCGAGGTGTAGGCGGGTGTATAGACCGAAGCGCCAAGGCAAGGCAAGACAAACCACAATGCAAAGGGTCGAACGAAGCCACAATCGAGTGAATCGTGTAGCAATATGGCAAGTCTATTGGCGAGTGAACCTTAGTCGAGTAACCGGGTGGAGGGCAAGTTTGGACATGTGGCGCGAATTGGTGATTCAGACACATTAATAGTTGAGCGAGTCAAGCAAGCTTACAGGCGGGTAGTTTGGTGAGTCACCTGACGAACTGGGGATTTGGGCTAACGGCTGACATGACCACGAGTTGGGCACGCCCGCACTATAGCACGAAGGGTGAGTAGGGTGACCCGAACTTGGACAAGCTTGCGCCACCTGCAAGCTGAGTGACACAATGATCAGGCGATGGAGCGTCGGGCAGTGGGTAAAACACGGGCGCCAGGGAGGTGACATGACCCGTGACCAGGTGAACGACAACGCTAGGTGGAAACAACCCACAGATCGGGTGGAACAATAATAGAGGGTGGAGCATCCACGGTGACTCGAGCAAGTGACACAAAGTTGTGAAGTGTTGAACGGTGGGCAACGCCGAGCTGAACGACAGCTTGGTTACAATTCTGAAATTGCACCTTGGCATTGTTTTGGCCAAAGGTATTTTGAGGTTGCCTTGAAAGGTTGGATTATATATGAAACTGTAAGATTATACTGTTATATTATTGTGGGCAATCTCTTATCAGGGAGTTGCCCCTCCCTTAAAGAATAAGTATACTTGTATATTTTTATATGTGAATGATGTTAAACATGAATGTTTATGTTGTGTAAAATGAATGATGAATGCTTGGTAAAGTGAAAATATTCTAAGTATTGAATGTTAGGTGTAGTCCACACTTGAAAGTATTGATGAAAATAAATCAGGTGGTGGTGCTGCACCTACCTATGAGTGGTTGAAAGACTACCGTCGCGATTAGTAAGATAACAAATACCTTTTCCTTATAGTATGAAGGCTTAAATTCTGTCACGGTGATTATTGTGTTGAAATATTCTCAAACTTTTGTGATTATCCCATTCTCTAAAGTTCAGACCTAAACCATTATGGGGTTTCGTCCTCTAGTGTTCATGAACACCCTGTTACTGAAAGCATGAACGACGTGAGTTATATCTAGAAATTAATTAATTAAGTAACTAAGTGAGTCATGGATTAATGAAACTATTAGTTTCTCAAAATAATAGAAACAACAAGGTCAAGTGGAATGAAACACATAAAAACTTGTCATTAACAATAATTTGTGAATAAAAAATATCAAATATTGTTAATTTTTACATTTAACATATGTTTTGAGATATAAAACTAAAAAAATATTGGAAAATCCTTATTTTCATCCATTATATCATGTATAATATGAAGAATATTCCTGCATTAATAAATAAAAAACATTCATAATTTCTCATATTTTAAAGAATAGAAATTCATTTAGGCTAATTCTAATATAGACAATACCTATCGGGATAATAAAATAGTCCATTCAAATTCGTATATAATGAGAGGCTTGACTATGTAATGTTAGGTGAAGATTATTATAAACATAATGTGAATCAAAACACAATCATGTGTCATGCTTTCTATTTTCTTTCGACCCGAGAATTTTCACTGCAAAAGTGATTACTCAGTAAAACGAAGTATAGGGTAGCCTTTCGTAGGCACCAAAGGCCCGACCGGAACATCAAAGGTCTACCCACTCCTTCAAAAGGCCCTGTTGGAATTCATTTTGGATGCCAAAATACAAAATTGCATTGATTATTTTAGCATTGTGTGGTGCTATGTTGCAGAACATTGGTGGGCAAAAAGAGAATCACAGAAAATAATTAAAAATGTTAAATTGTGTTGAGTTTCTTCATGAGAGGTGTAAATGTGTTAGGAAACCTACACAGATGGATCTAGCTAGTAAAGGTTGAACATACAGCTTTGTAGAGAAAAAACACTAAAAGAAAATTCAAAGAACAAAAGAATAATTCATTAGAAAATAGGTTACAATGCTCATGATATAGCATTACTAGGTGAAGATCCCAAGGTAATGCACCATAGTGGTGATCAATGAGAAGACTCAACACCTACAACAAATTCTGGAGAGAACTAGCTAGTTGCAGAGTGAAAGAAGGAGCAAATCAAGGAGTAAATCATGCAGAAGGAATCTTGGATGTAGTCCCATGCTCTAACTAAGAGTCCACATGTAGGTGTGTAGTAGTTCCAACACCCCCCTTGAACACCACTTTGGGGAAAAATAGAAAATGGGCCTTTGCAACTTGTACTAAAATTGAGGAAAGAGGGAAAACCTCATGGGAACCCCCCCCCCCCAACCCTCAAAATACAATGTAATCAAAAGAAAAGAGGAAGAATAGATAGTTGCTAGGCAACTATGTCCTTCACTCCAAGACGATCGCGCACATAGTGAAACTTCTGCTCAGTGAATGTCTTGGTGAAGATGTTTGCAGTCTTTTCTGCTGAAGGAAAGAACTGCAAATCAACGACCCGATCATGTACTAAGTCTCTGATGTAGTGCATATGGATCTCTAGTGCTTCGTCCGCTGTCGCTGTACTAGATCCCTGCAAAATTTGAGAGTGCTCTGGTTGTCACACCAAATGACAATGGGCTAGTGGAACTAGACGCCCAACTCAGTAAGGAAGTGTTGTAGCCACAGAGCCTGAATGGTGATGTTGAATACTCCTCTATACTCGGCCTCAACTGAAGAGAAAGCAAGAGCAGCTTGCTTCTTACTTGACCAACAGATAGGGCCAGAACCTAGACTGAGTGAATATTCGAAGGTGGACTTGTGATCAATGTTGTCTCCGGCCTAATTAGAATTTGTGAAGCCAAGGAGATTCAATGAAATGCCTGCTACATAGTGAATCCTAAGGTAATGGTGCCCTGCAAATATCAGAGGATGCACTTGGCAGCATTCTAGTGTAGCTCATGCGGCTCCTGCATGTATCTGGAAATTGCCCCTACTGCATATGAGAGATTTGGTCTACAATGGGTGAGGTACAATAAGCTCCCCACTAGCTGTCAGTAGAGAGTGTTGTCAACTAATGGAGTGTCACCTCCATCCTCAAGGCGGACCCCGGACAGAAAAGGAGTCAATGTTGGCTTGCAGTTAGTCATGCAAAATCTCTTGAGGAGATCCCATGCATACCTAGCCTGAGAGAGTTTGATGCCTGTGGCATCGTGGCTAATCTCAAGACCAAGAAAGAAGTGTAATGGACCCATGTCTGTCATCAACAACTTATCATGCAAGGCCCTCTTGACTGTAGCAATGGCTGAAGCTGAGCTACCGGTGATCAGGAGATCATCCACATACAAAACTAAGATAAGAAGAGAATCATGTGTCCTGAGAATATAAAAATTTGGATCAAACTTACATCTTTCAAAGTTTTGTGATAAGAGAAAAGAATCCATCTTCGCATACCAAGCTCTCGGGCCCTGCTTAAGGCCGTAGAGCGATTTCTTCAGTCTGCAGAGAAAAGATGAATCCTAGATGAAACCATGTGGCTGCTCCATGTAAATCTCCTCTCATAGGTCTCTGCGAAGAAAGGAATTCTTCACATCCATCTGATGTACTTCCCATTCCTAGGCAGCTGCAATGGCAAGTGTAAGGTGTATGGAATCCATCTTTGCTACTAGAGCAAAGGTCTCATCATAATCAATTCCATGCACTTTTTGGAAGCCTTTAGCTACTAGCGTCACTTTCCATCTGGTGATTTGCCCATCTACAGCACTCTTGGTCCTGTAGACCCATTTGCATCCGACAAGTTTCCTTCCTGAAGGAAGGGGGACCAGATCCGAGATCTGGTTCTGGAGGAGGGAGTTATATTCCTCCTCCATGGTGAACTCCCAAGATGGATGCCCAACAACCTCAGCATAAGACTGCGGATCAGAAGACTAAACCAAATGACAATGCTAGGATGGCGATGGTTCAGTGGTAGTGAGGGCAAGCGGAGGCTTAATAAACTCTAAGCTAGTCCTTTGCAAATCAGAACTATCCCCCACAACAACATTTCTAGCAGCTGGGTGGTCTTGTGCATATATCTCATGTAAGATCCTTGTTCTCTGATTTATGACAAGGGAATATGATTCACTGCTGGAAGCCCGATCTGGGCTTGGATGTGGATCATCACATGCATGCACTGGATTTGTATCTAAAGACTCTGTCTCTGCATCTACATGCTCTACCGTGGCATCTGTATGCTCTGTATCTGGATCTGAGTGTACTGAGTCATCATCTTAGACATGAGGTAGATAAAAGGTGTCTGCATGTGGCACTTGAGGTGCATGCAAGAGACTTTCCTCAAATTTGAAACTTCGCTCAACGATGAGCTTGTCTTTAGAGGAAATTAGGAGTCGGTATCCCTTCACACCATCAGGCTATCTAATAAAGATGCATTCAATGCTCTGTGGATCAAGAGCTTTCCTCTTTTCAGAGGGGATCCTGGCCCATGCTCTGGAGCTGAAAATACGAAAGTGGTTGACCTCCGGTTTAGTGCCGCTCCAAGCCTCAAAGGGGGTCTAATCCTTGACAGACCTATGAGGAGATATGTTCTGGATGTAGTTAGCACAATTAAGTGCTTCGTCCCATAGGTTATGAGGCAGTGACTTAGCATGCAGCATGCAAGAAGCCGTCTCTTTGAGAGATCGGTTCTTTCTCTCAACAACTTCATTCTGCTGCGGAGTGTATGGAAATATGTATTGCAACTGTATGTCGGACTGAAGGCAAAGGTTCTGAAGTGCTTTGTTAACATATTCCCTCCCATTGTCTGTACGGAGGGCTTTGATCTTTTTCTCTGATTGTGTCTCAACTAGTGCTTTGAAATCTTCAAAGTGCACAAAAACTTCAAATTTGGCCCTGAGAAGATACAACCAAGTATACTGTGAGAAATCATCAATAAATGTAAGAACATACTTGCTTTGTTGATGGAAGGATGAGGAAAAGGCCCCATGAGATCACTATGGATCAGATCTAAAGGAGAGGATGCTCTGTGAGTCTTGCCGGTGTCAAACTTTTCTCTAGGATGTTTGCCAAGGACACACCCTTCACAACTCCTTTGGAGAAACTGATATTTAGCAAGCCTTCCACCATCTCATTCTTGCTTAGCTACTGCATATACCTATAATTTAAGTGACCAAACCTCTTGTGACAAAGCCTACTACTATCATCAACATGTGTAAGCAATAAGGAGGATTTAGGTTCAATAAATTCAGAAAATGTATACAGTCTCGCTCCATTATTTACCTCACTAGTTGCAATTTTGGAGCTGCTATGTAGGTCATATATGTTCACTGCATCTAGAGTGAATTCCACTCTCTTTCTGGTGCCGGAATGAACGATCTAATAAACTAAAAGTAGGTTTACCGAAAGTTTTGGAACATGAAGCACGTCTTCAAAGCTTCTGTTTAAAAGTTCCACTCTACCTTTTCTGGTGACCTCAATATGTGAGTCATCTTCCATGAGGATGGGAGGTGCTTTGCATGCGTCCAAAGATGAATATACTTCCTTTACAGCAGCCATATGATGTGATGCACTAGAATCTATAATCCATGCATCAGGGGAAGAATTAATTGCAGCTAAAGCATGAAAATTGTTACCTTTCCCATGTGGCAGATCCTCAGTTTTCTTCTTGGTTCCCTGAGGGATGTGGTCCCCAAGGTTTTTCTTCTGAAGGATTTCTGCCATTTGGTCAATTTGTTTCTTCATGCAAGAGGATTCTGGATGGAATCCTCTTTGACAGTAGGTGCATCTGTTTCCTTTCTCCCCTTTCTCATTTCTCGAGCTGGAGGAGTCATGGAAGGGCTTAGTGTACCCTTCCTTCTTTGGATGGGAATGTGATTTTCCCTTGTCTTTTTGCTACTGATTTTTCTGATTTGAATCAGATCTGTGATTTTTATTGTGGCTTCCATCATTCACAGCAAGTGCATGCGCTTTTTTAGGTTTGATTTTCCCCATGCCAATGAGTTTATCTTGCTCAAAAGTAAGGGACTCCATGAACTCTTTGAGAGAAGGCATAGTGTAGGATTTACCTGTTGCAAGCCTTACTGAATTAAATGTAGACACAAAGATGGAGTATTCCGATCTGAGCTTTGACATAATAGAGAGAACTTGGCAACTGTCCTCCTTGGATTTGTCAATTCCACAACCCTTGAGTTGCAACAACTGATCATTATATTTGGTGAAGAAGTCTTGAATTCTGTCATAGTTTCGTGGATCCAATGACAGTAGCTCCACTTCGAGCATATGTCCTTTCATCTCATCCTGCTTCCCGTAGAGTTCTTCAACCTTTTCCCAAATCTCATAGGGAGTATTACAGGTAGATAGATGAAACTGTAGCTCTAGAGAGATGCACATGCATATGGATCTGTGGGCCTCATCCATACGGTTGAGGTACTTGGATTTCTCTATGGCTGAAGTGGGTTCCGCTTCTGTAGCCATGGTAATCTTGTAAAACCCTTTATGACGAAGGTATTGACCCATTTGGTCCTTCGATTCATGATAGTTGTACAATGCTAGGATCGATGTTTTGGGAAACTCCATTTTTCTGTCAATCTTCGATCTCCAAGATGTAATACCTTTAAAATAAAGTACTAGTGCGCCTTTTATATAGCTAGTTGTGGGCTCTGATACCATGTAAATGTGTTAGAAAACTTGCACAGATGGATCTAGCTAGTAAAGGTTGAACACACAGCTTTGTAGAGCAAAACCACTAAAAGAAAAGTGAAAGAACAAAAGAATAATTCATTAGAAAATAGGTTACAATGCTCATAATATAGCATTACTAGGTGAAGATCCCAAGGTAATGCACAATAGTGGTGATCAATGAAAATACTCAACAACTACAACAAGTTCCAAAGAGAACTAACCAGCTCCGGAGTGAAAGAAGGAGAAAATCAGGGAGTAAATCATGCAGAAGAACTAACCAATTGTGGAGTTAAAGAAGGAGAAAAACAAGGAGTAAATCATGCAGAAGGAATCTTGCATGTAGTCCCATGCTCCAACTAAGAGTCTGCATGTAGGTGTGTAGTAGTTCCAACAAGAGGCACATATTAAACCGTCTCAAACATGGCATACCTGAATTTTGAGATACTTTTCCCTTGATCCTGACTCCTTGAAATGCACTTTAGATTCAATTTCTCATCCATACAATTTGTTTAATTAAAATAAACGAACACGTACATGTAACAGTTAGTTGAAATGCAATAGTTAGTTCATGTTAAAAAGCTATGTCATTTACTAAGAATGTCATTCCTCTGCACCTCACTACTACCATAACTTTGGCCAATCCACAATGCATTGAATTGTTCTTGTTGAAACTGTTATGTACCACTAACTGAATATGTTATGCCTATATTACTTTTTGATATCCATTTTTTATGATTATTAATTTATTAGAGAAAAAATGAAATTACATTTATTATGTCTATATTACTTTTCCACATTTATTATAGTTATTAAATTATAAGGGAGATTATCAAATAATTTATTTAACAGGTTTTTGGTTTTGGTAATTTTATTAGAAATAAGAATTTTGCTGGAATTAGGAGATATAATTTTGAGGATAACATAATTTCATGTTATATAAAATATGTATTTGAATGTATAAATAGATCTAGTTCCTAAAAATATTCAATGCACTAAGATTTAAATATTTTAAAATTGAAACTTACAATTTTAAAAAATCTCTATCAAATTTAAATTAAGATTAATAACAAAAAAAAGTCCATTAATTAAATTGTAATTCAAGAAACGACATTATAACTTATAAAATAAATTATGACTATATAAACTTATAGAATATATTAAACATTTTCTTTCTTGTAAAAATCATTTACAATTATTTTAAAATTGTTTAATATTAACAAGATTCAACTTATTTTTGTAAATTTTTAAATTAAATAAACAAAAGCAAAACAAAAAACCTTTTAACAATTTTATCAATAGTAAAATATATAAACTAGTTATATATTAAATAAAAGATTCTAATTGCTATTTAGGGAAAAAAAAATCTTTGAAATTACAAAACTTATTTTCAAATTTCTTCAAAATTGTTATTTGAATTACAACAAATTTAGAAAATATATAAATATTTTCTCCTTTATAAAATTATTTTACAATTATTCAAAACTGTTAATATAACAGATTTCACTATTTTTGTAACATTTAAAAAAAAAAATTATTATAATAATATATATACAACTATTATAAATGTGTAAATAAAAAATTCTAAATCTTTATCTAAAAAACTTTCTTTCAAATTATAAAACTCATTTTCAAATTCTTTCTTTCAAATTATAAAACTCATTTTCAAATTTTGAAAATTGTTTATTTGGAATGACAAAGCTCATTTTCAAATTTTAAAAAATGTTTATTTAAAATTACAAAACTCATTTTCAAATTTCTTCAAAATTGTTTATTTGAAATGTGTTATCTTATGCTAAATTAGGCATACCTACCTTTTAATCTCAGAATTAAACTCTTCAACTTCCATCTAATAAGAAGTAGTTGCCTTTATATTTCAAATAGTTATGGCTTAAAATAAATGTACCCTTCAAGATCATTCAAAGTATATCTCTATAGTCAGATAAAGTTATATCTCTCAAGTTAGATCAGATGAGTGGAAAAAGTAAAATGGTTACTTACATATAAGAATAGGGTTTCGATTTATGATTTTTTTAATAAAAATTATAAAAAAATAAAATTAATTTTATTTTTTTTTTTTTTTTTTTTTTTTATAATTAAAATAATAAATTAGTAATTTTAAAAAATATTACTTAAAAATTATTTTCATAAGCTAGTAATAAATTTTAATATATTAATTAATTTTGTTTATTTAATTTTAAATTATATTATATATATATATATATAATAAAAAATTATTTTAAAAACATTTATATAATTTATTATCACTTTGAGATTATTTTATAGATGAATACCCATCTCAGCATTACATAAGTGGTTGCCAAATATGCTATGTATATTACAGATTTACCATAGTTATGAAATAACAGAGAAGAGAAAATTATGTGTGTCTAATTATAATTTAAGGCAGCATTCAGTTGACCAAAGGAAAATGAACTGCATAGCTTCACCTTCCACGTTTTTTTGGAAACTTATCTATGTTCCTTGGTTTGCGTACCTTTAGTGCCTTTTAATAGTACCTTTAAGAGTATCCTTATTTTAGGTCGTCTATGTTTTGAAGTTGAAACGAGGTTGGAAGATCACGAAGCTACATGAACCATTAGGTAAAGAGGAGCTGAGACATTACACATTGAACTCATAACAACCTGAATCTATAATTTATAGAAACTGCAGAACTATATGTAACATTAAAGATTAAATAGGAGCTCTCGACTTACGTGGTTCTTTAAACGTCTGCTTCAACCATCTGGACTACCAATTTCATGAACTCTTTTGAGGAATTATTTGGCGGAGTAACTTCTCTAAGTTGTTGTTAGAACATCCTCCTTCCTCCACCGTTCGCTTCGCTGTATCCTTCAATTTTCCAATTCTTCTCCTCATTTTGTCTCCTTCTTCTCCTCCTATCAAATTCCTCACCAACGCCGCCACCTCTTCTCGTTTTACTGTTTGTTTTAATTGCAGTCCTACGCTCCACTCTTCACAAACGAATTTCGCATTTGTAGGTTGCTCCGCAAAGAAGGGCCAGCATATCATCGGCACTCCCGCGCTTATGCTTTCCAACGTGGAGTTCCACCCGCTGTGAGTCAGAAACCCTCCCACAGAAGGGTGGGACAGTACCTTTATCTGAGGCACCCACCCAACCAACAAATCTCTGTCCTTTGTTTCTTCAATAAACTCCTTGGGCAATATGGCAGATTCACCATGAACTATATCTTCTCGGACAACCCAAAGAAAGTGTTGGCTGCTGGAAGCCAATCCCCATGCAAATTCCAGGAGTTGTTCTTTCGACAAAACTGTAATGCTTCCCAAACAAACGTACATGACAGAGCATGGCTTCCGAGAATCCAACCATGTGAGACAGCTATTTTCTTCCTTCCACATGCTCAATTCATCCGAGGATCCATCCTTATCTTTACAATAGAATGACTGAGAGAGAAGTAGAGGACCGATGGGATATACACGGAAGTTAACTCTGAGTGCCTCTAAGACTGGGCCTTCCAGTTCTTCGAATGTGTTAACTATTACAGCGGCTGCTGATAATGTACCCTGGCCTTGAATCATACTATATTGAACACCCGGATCCGAAATGTCTGTGACTAAGAGGAAGTTTGGAAGGTCCCTCACCCGCAGCGGGGGCATTCCCGGGATGCAAGTGATTCTCACTTCATCAAGATATTCCTCGGTGAGGCAGCTTTCATCTGTCAAACATGAAAACTATTCTATCATAATAAAACAGGATGCACCTGATCGCTTATGTGTGGGTGTAATTAATAGGAAAAAAGACAGGAAGATGTTAATATTTGTTGATTACCTTTGACTCTTGAGAGGAAGATATCCTTTGTCGATGAGCAGAGGAATGGAAAAAAAGGACGTGAAACCGAACGCACTGGTCGGCCAGAAAGCAACTCTGGGAACACCATATTCGTCCGCAACAACCTGCGTCTTTGATAGAAGTCCATCAGACACAATGAAGGAGACTCGAGGAACGTTGGGAAGACGTCGGAGTTTCTCCATCAACTTGCGTAAATGAATATGAGCATGAGTATCCATGGAATCGAAGAGCTCCAGAAGATTTTGATTTTGACTACACCCGTGTTGGGGGGACAGCCCGTCGGACATAGTTTCGAATCTTATATTCATATGATTCTTATTTCGCATCATGGAATCTTCACGGGTCATAATTGCCCCAGACTCAGAAAGGCGCCTTTGCACAAATTCGGTAGTGACGAAAGTGATATAGAACCCGCGGGTGGATAGAACATTGGCCAGGTTCATGAAAGGCTTTATGTGGCCCTGCAGCGGAAACGGAAATAATAGGGCATGGAGGGAACCCTCATCAACCGAAACTGATTCCGATGCTTCCATTTTCTTATTCATGAAGGGAAAGACGGTGAGAAGGATCTGAACAACTGAAGGAGCTCAGAGATGCGAAGAGGGATCTGAAGTCTGGAAGAAGCGCAGAGTTGTGGGGCTATTTATGGAGTTATTCCATGGCGTTAGAGTTGCAGTTCCCACAATATTGTTGACACTTAGAAATGCGTATAAAATAATGTTGTAGGCACCTCACATCTGACAGCCGTTCCCATGGAAAAATCCAAAATTTCTGATATATTATCATATCCCGTTTGGACTTATTCTTACATATCGTTTCCCGATTTATTATTTCATATTATTATATTAACTTTAGACATTTTCTGGATGGTTCTGGATGCTTCTGGATGGTTCTGGATCTTCGACGACGAATGATTGGATATTGGGCGCGTCAACTGATGCCAACCGGAGATGGAAGGGATTTAAAAACGCAACCCTTCAATAAATTGCATGTGGTAACGGGTGATTATTATATTCGGGAACTGGTCATGTGGTCACATGGTCACGAGTGAAAATTGGCTTTAACAGATATATGTCGTAAGGGGATTGAGGATA
The DNA here is from genome assembly GCA_000404065.3 of Pinus taeda. NCBI lineage: Eukaryota > Viridiplantae > Streptophyta > Pinopsida > Pinales > Pinaceae > Pinus > Pinus taeda. The sequence continues at coordinate 20,506 of APFE030085553.1, forward strand.
CTATAGATCATAGTTACCTTGTTGACTTCGAACTCGATGAAAAATTGGTTAAGTATTTTTTAAATTGGAAAAATATTCTCTTAAATTTATCGATATATTTTGTGAATTTTTAATATCTTTTGATCTATTTTGGTTAATATATTTTGTGAATTTTTAATATCTTTCGATATATTTTGGTTAATATTTATGTTGGTCGATCACTGGAGCTTTTCACAGCGAATAAGATGCCTAATAGTATATCAAAATTTCATGCAGGATTAAATCCAAACGAGTTGTAATCGACATATTGTAATATGGTTTTAGAAATAATTTATAACTTACGCTTTGTAGTCTTGGATCCAAAATCCTTGTTATTAGATTCCTGACCTCATGAGAGAACCATGAAGGGAAGGAAAACTCCGCTTTGCAAATCTATGACCCAACAAAAACTCTACCATCAGCTCACAGCAACTAAAAAGTGTTGTGAAGTAAAATATGATTAAGTTAAAAACAAGATTAAAAGATTGATTTTTCCTGTGCATCAATATCTGAGACACAGAGCCAGGACTGTTACCAGTTGCCCCTTACAGGCAACATAAATTTTAGGGTTCCCTATTTTTTTCTATTTGACACACTCAAGAGTTTTGCAACAGAATTTTTGAGGTTCACCATAAAGTTGAAAGTCATTTTGAGTATACCTTACGATATTGTTAAATATGATTAGAACCTTCAAAGGGACAGAAACTTGCAAGAAGTTCAAAGAGAATGACCCCACAAGACCAAATGTCTGCTGCCCTTCCATCGTACTTTTGACTAACAATTACCTGCCAAACATAACCAATATGCTAGATTGATAAAGGAAAAAGACCTGTGGTGTAATTCCCATACTATCTCTAACAAATCTTAGATGAAGAGTTTGATTTGTATACCTCAGGGGCAATATAATTTGGGGAGCCACAATATGTAGAAAGTATAGGATCTATCTACACAAAGTGTGTATAGACACAACATTAGGATCTAACAACAGTTGAAATAAGAAAAGGGGTTATGATTACATCATTAATTTTAAAAATTCCTTGTCAGAATTTTGGAAATGGGTTTGTGATCAAATGTTAAGTTGATGCCTTTCCTAACCACAGTTCTCAGAATCCATTCTGAACTGAGCAGACAAAAATGAAATCAAATCAAATCAATCTCCAGTACGAGTAATAATAGGATGAATGCCTAGGGCATCCCTTCCATAAAAGATAAACAGAGACCCGCTGATGTTGCTTTTATGCCTGGACCGAATTTTTCTATCTAAATCTGAATTGAAGTTTTGAGTTTCATATCAACTGGTCGCTCTTTTGCCCCATGTGATAAGCATACTATTCTCTGTGTTTTTAGCCATAGGTAGTTTAGGTGGGTGAACAAGGTTTCCGGTAGTTTAAATAGGTGACTGTGATTTTGAAACGTTAAACCTTTAAGAACTCATGGTCGGTACAAAAGCATTATGCAAATACAATACTCGGTGCAAGATACTCAGACCAAAATCATACACCTTCAGATTGGCTTTCCCATCCAGGAGTAGGTTTTGAGGCTGCTCACCAAATTCGAAACCAATTTAACATCAAATCGTATCTTAGCACAAAGCATTATCAACTAAAATTACATGAGCTCTCATTGGGTTCATATACAAAGAGCAATTTTCATAAATATTGAAAGTCAAACTGCATACTTTGAGGTCTCTGTGGTATACATTTCTACCATGACAATAATCTACAGCATCTATAAGCTAATGAAAATATTTCCTAGCCTCTTCTTCAGTTATTTTCTGAAAATAAGCTTGTACAAAAGCCAACAAATCATAATGAGATTTTTGATCTCCATATTAACCATAATATTATTTCTTAAAGGTGGCCAAGTTTATGTATCTCAACTTTCCTAAAAGTGTAGTCTAAATGTTCTAATTTTAGAACTTTCACTGGAATAATTTCCAGTTAGATTTTGGTGGAAATCTATTCAGAAAATTGTTGGAATTGTAGATTTGAATTTTTGAATCTGTGCAATTTGAATGTTCTAGAGATTTTTCATGTTGATAAATCCATTTATTTATTCCAAAATGTAATTTAGACTCATCTTTTCTGAAATTCATATGATAACAATAAACAACTATGTCTAACAACACTGTCAATTGAAAAAATAGAGAAATATTTATGTCATAGAAATAATTCCAAGATGCACAAATTTGTTTAGCCTTTGCAATTTGAGTGTTCAAGGAGTTTTAAGGGTGTTGAATATATTTATGCATTCAAAAATGTAATTTAAGCAACAACAAAAAATAGAGAAATATTTATGTCATAGAAATAATTCCAAGATGCACAAATTTGTTGAGTCTTTGCAATTTCAGTGTTCAAGGAGCTTTCAGGGTGTTGAATATATTTATGCATTCAAAAATGTAATTTAAGCAACAAAAAATTGTGATATCACCAACAATTATATAGCTTGATTCCAAAAATGGTTGACAGAATATTCCAAGATAGAACGTTTAAACTTATCATCTCTAAAATGCCATATGATAACAATAAACAACTATGTCTAACAGCACTGTCAGTTGACAAAATAGAGAGGTATTTATGTCATAGAAATAACTCTAAAATGCAGAGAGTTTAGGCATATCTGACTCAGGGATGGGCAATTTAGATGGGCATAATGTGAAAGGCATGTTGTAGAATACTGCTAGTGAGAACTCTTTTCAAATTTTTTGCATAAAGAGAGAGAAAGGCTGAGCAACCAGCATAATCACACCACAACCAAACTATGTTAGTAAAACACACCACTCACTTACAGAAATTACATTACTTATGTACAAACAAAAACGATCGGTGAACTTTGTTGGTCTGAAATTAGTTGCAGCACACAAAATGAGACCTCGGCCATGATAACAACTCACAATTTTGTCAGACAGGTCACCCCCTATTACATATTCCATGACTAGATAAACCTTCTTCTTGCTGGCTATAACCTGCATTTTACCATTAAAACCAATGATCAGAATCTCAATTTGCACCCCATGTCATTATTCCATAAGTATTATATTTATCCTCAATAATGGATTCCAGAGAATTCAAAAGTTTGTTTTCTTGTTCAACCAACGTTTAGAAACGACATGTTTAGAAAAGTTTTTGTTTAGGTTTTTTTTGGAAAAGTTTGCTATTCCATGGAGTAATTTCAATTTTAGAGTATTGGAATATCAATCCACATGCAGAACATGGTCTTACCCAACATGAAATGGGGGTGTACCTCAATACTAAAGGAGCCCAACATCAGGGAGCGGGACCTAGATTTGTTTCACATCTTGTTAAATGTTTAACACAGAAACACAAACAACATGGGCCCTAATGCCAAAGGATAATTCTGGCAATGTGACACTATATTCTCCATCTGCTGCAGAACATCCAACTTATAAGAATCCCCTATGACACACTTAAACAAACCCAAATTTCATAAAGGGCAGTACGAAAAGAAAAAGCAGCATGTCTTGCAGTAATTGAATCACAGACATTAAGATCAACCCTAGACCAAGGTACTTACTTTTCTTCTCTGATCTTGCTGCATAGTTCTTTGTCTCTATTCACTTTTAGATCCACGCTATATTCTTATGTCCTAATACAAGGCCAATGCCTCAACTATCTGCAAACCTTCCTGGAACCGTGATTGCTTTTGTTTGCATAGATTGAAGTAGAATTTTTAACTGGACTAGCTTGATGATACTGTTTTTAAATTCTCTCTGGATTTCATTCTTTTCTTTCTCTTCATAGTCCGCTCTTTCTTTCTATGTAGTTTTCGATCTTTAACCCTGCTCTGTTATGTTCTTTCTATGTAGTTTCTTTCATCGTGAATTATACTAAGTTTATGTTTCTTGAATTAAAATAGTTGAATTAAAGAAACCTCCATTACTCTCAAAGCAAAACCCAGTCCATTCATCTCAATTTTATTATTCCATTTTCCTTCTGGTTTCCTCGACTCTATAGTTTCTTCTTAATTCATTTCAGCCTATAATCTCATTGAATTAAAATTATTCGCTCGATCCATTTCATTGTTTTATGTTGCATTGTATGAAGCAGAGCAACACAAACCTCCTTGGGCTTTAATTACAATTGCAATTCTATTTCCTCTTAGCAAATATTCCTCTCCAAAGTATTCAGGGGATCTGTTCCAGTGCTTTATGTTGCATCGTGTGAAGCAGAGCCATACAATTACAATTACAGTTCTATTTCCTCTGAGCTTTACTCTCAAAACACACCCCAATCTTGTAATATTCCTGAGTATTTCGTAAGTTTCCAAGTATCAAGTGTGGAATTTTATACTCTGCAAATTTCAACTAGATATTCCTAACTATTTAGAAAATAATAGCAAGTGATTTCCAAAGAGGACTTCTCAATAATAAGTAGGTATGGAAGAAATTATGAGTCAATTTCGGTAACAATAATAAATAACTCTTCACATCTAAAATTTTGTTAAACACACATGGACAGCCAAAACAATAGGAAAGATAAATCATGCAGTACAATTTTATTAACAATTTGATATACATTTATAATACATTTGGTGACCATTGGGATTCACATCCCAAGGTCCCTTCGACTACTTAGTCTGTTTGGATTCCACACTAACCCATTTAGGATTAGGTGTCCAACATTCCCCCCCTTAATCCGAAGGGTTATGTATGAGTCCAAGAAAAGAGCTGTAATACAAAATGTGCAAATATGCATGGCAGCACAAGGCTGAATGTGCTCTATGAAATGTTGGTATAAAGGGCAGTGGTTTAAGGATGACCACCAACACTGGAACACTTAGTGCAGTTCCCGGAACTCTTCCCAAACTGGCAAGAAGCTGAAGTCTTCTGCTAGAGG